>CAIGRH010120261.1:0-10846 GCA_903798295.1 Fraxinus nigra | reverse complement strand
AACAGGGGCTAAGGGTGTATTCGATAGATATTAAAATTGAAAATATAGCTGCTATTAGATCACACTCATCTAATAAAAGTCAACAATAACGACTAATTTTTCAATTTTAATCTGATTTTAATCTCTGTCACACACCCTCTAATAAACACCATTAATTAACCAACAAATTTGAATTGAATCTGCACCCAATTCCTCGTCCAGCAAATTAACTAATAAACAACAGATAAGCAATATTATATGACACAAGCAGGCAAAAATATATAGTAGTAGAACCAGATAAATATGGCAATCAATTTCAGAATTTACTACAATTTAATCCATCTTCATCGAAAGTACATTTTTTCACTCCGCTCTAGTTCAATAACCCTCAAGAAACGTCAATCATCAAACACAAGAAAAAAAAATTCTAAAATACTGTTTGCACAAAAAAAAATTGAAAAAGAGAATACCTTGCAAATTGAATACTTAATAACGTTCACAAGATGAGCAGCCCTTCGACAAATAGTGCTTTAGTTCACGATTTAAGCCTGAAATTGAAAGGAAACCTTGTGAAATTGTGAACGGTAAAACCAGATAAAAAGGTAAAAAATTTCAAAAAAACAAAAACAAAAGCAGAAATTCGTTCAACATATTAGTGAAATACGATATATAGATGCTACTGCGTATATAATTACCTGACAGGGTACAAATAATATGGAAGAACACACAGTCTTGGATCGATTTAGATATAAATAGGAATTTAGAACCTGGTAGAACACGGCGAAGGCAATGAGTTCTGAAATTGTCATTTGTGATTCAGTCCTCAAACTCTACCATCTAGAACGATTAGGTACTCAAACAGTTGATGTTGGCATTTATCCTGACAGATCGAAAGTTTTGTTCATAACTTCAAATCCAGCATTTTTATCTTTGGAAATATTTCATAATTAGCCCTTAACCTTTAATATTTATAGCAAATACATCACTTAACCTTTAAAATTGAACCTTTTAGTTTTCGATATTTAGTTATATTTGCATAGGTGTCATTTTTATACAATTCCATCAACAGAAAACTTTAATAATTAGCCATGTACTCAATTATGGAGCATCAAACTAATAGCTATCATACATGTGAATCTATCGCTCCACTAATATAATTTAAACCACAATTTTCTACGAGTTAAATGACTAAGCAAATTACATTATACACCATTAGAAATTGATAAATCTGAACATTTCAACAACTAAGGCTGATCCAAATAAAAGAAATAAACATCAAAATTACACTAGAAAACTATCCTTCAATTTTTTTTTGAAGTGTCGTGTAATCAGAATTTGATATTTTTTAAATAAAAATGTCAATTTTTTTTCCTTCATTATTTTATTTGTATTTCAATACACAATTCTTCAAAGTTTGTTGTTTTTTTATTGTCTTATTAGAGTTTTCTAAATAAAATAGCTAACATTATTGTTTTTTTCTTTAAAATCTCGAAATTCATTAGCTATATATGTACTGTTAACCATCATAGTATCGTCAATTATCATAGCACCCCAAAGCTATAGTGACCCGCAAACCAAAAATCGTGGCTCTACCACTGTGTTTAACGCGTTGGGAAAACAAAGATAAAATGCTAACATCATATGCTCAAGTTATCACACTTGATAATGGGATTTACATTAAGACTCTGTTTGGTACAAATTAAAATTTTCATTTTCATTCTTCTACTCATTTTCAACCACACGTTCTTCAATAAAATAATATTTTGTATCATATCAATAACTTTTCATTCTTTTTCAACTACACATTCTTCATCAATTTATTGTTTCAGAATATATTCTTTCAAAATAATGTGGGCAAACACACTTTAATATTCAAACCTAGAGATTTGATCTCCTATTGTGATGTGGCATATCAAAATTTATACTTTAATTAATGTCCTCCCATCCTATTTAATGAAGTGTAATTTCGCACCACCTTTTTTATTAACTAGTTAGAGTTGAATGGCACGTTATTCTGAAATATTTTATAAGTACCATAAAAGTAATATTTGATATCAATTTGTTTTGAGAATTTGATGAGTCTCAAATGAATTAAAGAAAATAAGATTTAAGATATAAATTGAAGAATAGAAAATTATACTCTCAAAACTCAATTTTTATGCTTCAATTTTTTTTGGGATGATGAAATATTACAAATAAGCAACATTTTTTTATAATAAATTTGATACATAAGAATTAATTGTTAATACATAAACTTAAACACTCATTAAAATTCTTATATACATGAATAAAAATAAATTCATTTATAATAAATTTAAATTCATTAAGTTTAGATTAATGTGAATGTTAATTTATTGAGAATTAATAATGATTTTACAGTATTTATTACATATTTAAAAATAAAAAATGTATTATTGAAATAATTGAATTGTAGTAAGATATTATTGAAATAATAATACATAAATTAAAATTCCTATATACATAAATAGAAATAAATTCATTTATTATAGATTCATATAGATCAAGATTTATTAAATTTAGATTAATGTGAATGTTAATTAATTGAGAATTAATAACATGAAATTCATATATGACAAGAATTTTGCAGTATTTATTACATATTGAAAAATGAAAATGTAGTATTGAAATAATTGAATTACAGTAAAGTTAAATTGTCCAAAAAATAATTCTCACTTGATGTGATATTTAGGCCTTGTTTGAGCCAAATTATTGTAAAATGAGAAAGAAAAATATAGTCGTTATTAGGGTCCACACAAGAGATAGAAAATTTGAATTTAAATATTGATATGATGAATAACTCCATAATGATCATATTTTTCATTTTAATGAAATAATAATGTAGATCAAACGAGACGTTAATATATTATAGATGTATTGCATTTAATTACAATAAAGACCCCTAAAATATATTAAGATATCAAGTTTAGTAACGAGAGTTCATGGTGATTATAATTGAAAACATATTGAAGATGATCGATATCATTGAAATAAATTAAAGTTGAATAACCCAATTGAGATGTCACTAAAAGTCCAATGCCCAAAAATGAATTAACGTTACTCTTTTCCGAATGCCCAATGAATTTGGATGAATTAACCACGGTAAATAAATATTGTTAAACCCTGATAACTTTTGAACCATAGTTAAATCCGCCTATATAATAATTAGCAACCCCAAACGCTTCACACGTCCCGCCAGATCATTTCACCCCTTTCCTTTTCAAATTTCATAAAATAATATCAAAAAATCATTCATTCATCTCTCTTCTCTTCGGAGTTTCAGTTCTCTCTCAAATTCAAAAAAGGTGAGCTGAGAAGATTTGCAAATTTCACGTTATTTACTATTTTCTCGTAGCTTTTAACGATTTTTACTGAATTTTCTGTCCAAATCCTACAGATGCTAGCACAAACGGTAAAGGAATCCGAGATCACAGAGCAGGACTCGCTTCTACTGGTAAATCAGTTGAACTATCTTTGTAAATCATTGTTACTGTAACTTCGATGTGATCGTTGATTTGTGTTTGTTTCCAAGTAAAATTACCAATACGATTTCAACGAATCAACATCGGTTGGATTTTTGGTTTTCAACTTATTCATTTCAAATAGATAACAATGTTTGATTACCTAGCGCTTAATATTTCTTAAAAAAAAAAATTACACTATTATTCATTTGCCGTTTTTTATCTTATTGATTAGTATTCTCGTACCCAGTATCGTTGATTTTTCACTCGACATCGTTGTATTTTGATATTAATCTATTGATGATTGTGTTGCGGGTGATGTTAGAATCTTACTGTCACCAACTGAAATTCATGTACGTGATTTACTATTTTTCAACTTCTGTTGATTGTAAATTTATCAAATCGTGCGATTCTAGCTTGGACACTATCAGATATCTAGTTATTTGAGTTTTTCTCTCTGTTTTCTCACAGCTTAATACAGAGTTAAATATGATCTAAAATCTGTTTGTTGTTATATTGATGCTAGACAATAATTATTGAAGTTTCTGTGTAATCAACATCAACTTAAAATAATACAGATAACTGCATGATTTGCGTGAGTAGACTTGTGACAGCTCCGGATTCTCATGAAAAACTGATGAGATAAGAGCTGAAGCTTAGCATTATTCTGCAGATGTTCATGAGTTTAAGCTATCTGTTTCAAAATTTTTCCATTTGAAAATGAGTGTAACTTCAATCTTTTACCCAATTCCTGTGCAAGAATTAAATTATTCTATCATCAGTACAAATTTCTGAATTTATTTCTGTTACATTTTTCTACACCTTATCAAACTAATTCTCTCATATTGATTGAATTTATACAGACGAGGAATCTGCTTCGCATTGCTATATTCAACATTAGTTATATCAGAGGTCTATTCCCTGAGAAGTATTTCAACGATAAATCTGTTCCAGCCTTGGGTCAGTTGCCACTATGTCAATGTTTCAATTTTTTTGGACTTGGTCTTGGATATCAGCTGTTGAATTGGATCTATTGATCTTCTTATCATAAACAGAGATGAAGATTAAAAAGCTTATGCCTATGGATGCTGAGTCCCGCAGATTAATTGACTGGATGGAGAAAGGCTTGCCATCAATTTCATAATAAGATGAATTTCTCAATCAGAATTTTCTTTCCTCTCCCTCTGTGACTTTTGATTTTCTTTTCTCTGTTCTTAGGTGTATATGATGCTTTACAGAAGAAGTATTTGAGAACACTCCTGTTCTGTATCTGTGAAACAGTGGATGGACCAATGATTGAGGAATATGCATGTAAGTGTAAACAATCGTAATAGAGTGTAGCACTATGCAGGGCCCTAACCATTATTTGGTAATTACATTGAATGCAATGCTTGAAAGTCATTAGTTTTTGGAAAACAAAACATATTGAGAGCTAGCTGAGACAAAGTTTGTTATGCCACCAACTTAGAAAGGTTATTGTTAGTTGGATGAAATTTTATTTAGACATTATAGTCCCTTTGCATGTAATTTTGTAGCATAGGCCTTCGGGTCTCCATTCTACAATGGAGAAGGTAACAGTGATATGGTATTTTTATTGCAGTTTCCTTCAGTTACTCAAATACTGATAGTCAAGAGGTGTCGATGAACATCAATCGCAAGGGAAAGAAGAAGGGAGTGACATTTGACTATAACTCCAAAACGGAAATAACTCCCAGTCAAATGCGGTAGATAAATCCATACAACTTTATCAAGTTTTATGATGGCTAATGTTGGTTGAATTTCCAAATGAACCAAATACTGTGCTTGGTGCAACTGTTGCTTTCAGGAGTTCTGCATGTAAAATGGTCCGCACATTGATTCAGCTAATGAGAACTTTGGATAAGATGCCAGATGAGGTAACACTTCTAGAAACAGAGAATCTTGCATTTGTACTTTAGGTTTGTTGATGATGCTTTAATCACAGTGCACTAATCTTTCCAGCGCACTATACTGATGAAGCTACTATATTACGATGATGTCACGGTATGGCCTTCACTTAAGTTGTCTGCTATATTTTCATTTACTTAGATATATCAATTGGAAAGTAGTGCAATATATAAAAATCTGATTTTAATAATATCGCATGTTCAAATAATTAAGCCCCTGTTTGATGGCCATTATTTCGAGAAAATAGAGTTTTCAATAGTGATTTTTTTTTTAAAGAATGTGTGGTTAAAAAGTAGGAATAAGTTTTGAGTTTACATATAAAATATTTTATTACGTAAATGCGTGATTGAAAAAAAGTACGAGAATTAAAGAGTTTTGAAATAATGATCGTCAAACAGAGGCTAAATATAAAAACATAGCCTCGTTTACTTTTAACTTCTACAGTTTCATGCTATTCGAAATGACTAACCATAATACTTTAAAATCCAACTCATTAGAAATGTGGTTTGCATAAATTTTAGCCCTTGTTTGGTCCTATTATTTTCAAAATACATTTTTCTCTTTCTTATTTTCAACCACACATTCTTCAATAAAATAACATTATACGCAAATCCAAGATTTTTCCTTATTTTTTAACAACACATTCTCCATCGAATCACTATTCCAAAATGTATTTTTGGCCCAAAAAAATAAAAATGCTAGGCATTGTAAGGTCGTCGTTTGTCAGAACCTGTCAAAGGATTGCTGTGATTATTGTACTTTCTTGTGTCATGATACGTGCATTGTAGCTTTCTGTTTTCGGTTTTGGGATTTATGAATGTTAATAAGTGCAGAGCATTGAATATTCTCTATAATTGTACAACAATAACTTTCCAGAGTTGGGGGTTGTAACACTGTCAGTCAAATTCTGCATTATCTTCTTTTCAATAATCAGTAAATAACATTAAGCCTATGTGCTTCCCATTGTTGCAGCCCGTGGATTACGAGCCTCCCTTCTTCAGAGCCTGTATAGAAGAGGAAGCTCATCATCCATGGACTAGAAGTCCCTTGAAAATGGAGGTTGGCAATGTCAACAGCAAGCACTTTGTATTGGCTCTAAAGGTAAGGGATGAATTTACAGTTACTGCAACATTCTTATGTCTGTAGTCAACTGTGATTAACTTTTGTACCCGTGTTCTGTGCAGGTTAAGAGTGTGCTCGATCCTTGTGAGGATGAGAATGATGACTATCAAGATGATGTAAGCTTGGGTGCTGATTCTCCCAAAAGAGATGAAAATAGTGAATCAGATAGTGAGGTAATGCGTTAACACTTCTAAATATGAGTCTTAATCACTGCGCATATTTGTAAATTCTCGTAATTTTCTAGGATCAGATTTTTTTGAACATAATAAAATCTAATGAAAATTAACTTCATATTTCAGTTCAGTAATTCAGATAATGATCAATACATAGTGGCTCCAGTTGGTAATGCACATTGCCTTTTCTTGTCTCCTTTTATTAATTTATTTCCACTACCTTTCTCAAGTTACAATGATTCCTATCATTTTTCTTTTCATAGACAAGAAACAGAGTCGTAAAGATAACACCGTAGTTGGTGAAGGTATCAATCTAGCTGCACCAGCCATTTGAGGGAGTTCTTTACTGATGAGCTTAGAGAAAATTCTGATATAAATTGCTTTTTCGATGCAGATTATACTCAGGATCCAGAAGAAGATGTACAACAGTTGGGGCGTGTAAAAGAGTGGATCAGATCGTATCACCTTGATACTGTCAAGTTCACTGATGTGCTTTCTAATTTCCCTGACATCTCAGTGGTAAAGACTTGTTATGCAGTTGTCCCTTGTTAATAAAAATTGGTTCCTTATGAAGTTCAATTAAATCTTTACTGCATTTTTAAGTTGTGATTAATGTTGCAATTCGACGGTTGCAGGTTCTAATAGAAGGTAAATGGACATTGTTCAGGTTAAATTGATAAAACAAGATCCTAATACTCTATTTTTAAGCCGTTTTGAACAATTTGGAATTGTTTCGACTGGTACCAGAAATTATGGACAAGCTGGTTAAAGAATGTGTTGTTACTAAAGCTGCTGCAGAAAGTTATGACATTAACAAGCAAAAGGTTTGCTGGGATTTTTCCTGATTTTCATTTTATATTAATTATGATCTTTTCCTACTCAACAAATTTTACATCTCAGAAATTCGACTATGAGTTTGATGCTGTGAAAGAAGAAACAGGTCAGATGGTGGCAAATGACTGCAAAGCTGGGGTTATGGGTGTAGATCACATGTACATGAAGGTAAATCTTTTCGAGTAATGTTATCTGTACAAAGTGGGGATGATCCCCATGTGATATGGTATTAAATGATAAGATCAATACAATAGATTGGGTCTCAAATCTAAACAGCTTTATCATTTCCCCCCACATCACTTGCCACATCACATGGTATGATCCGCACTTTGAACAAATAGCGTTATTCAATCTTTTCCTCTAGCATTTCAAGATTCGGGTCCTAGATAACTCATGCTTAGAAGTTAGCGTTATCTACAACCACCTTGTCCTGATTTAAAATTTCAATCGAATTCACTATTCTTTTAAGCGTATCTTCCAGAATCTGTGTCTATCCTGTTATTCCCTTATCTATGGTTTCATTTTAATACCTGATAGCTGTTCGGTGGGATCTTATAATCAAAGAATTTCAGATTCTTCAGAATTTCTTTGTGTGGCGTATTTATACCTGTGGCTCTTGGACTCAGGCTTTATATCATGCCCTTTCAATGAACTACATATCGGTGGCTAAACTTCAGAGCAAGCTTGAGGGTGAAGCAAACCTGACTATTGCACGCAAGCTAATAGATAAAATGACTAGGGATGGCTTTGTCGAGGCCAAGAGCAACCGCAGACTAGGTAAATGTATCCAGACTCGTGATGAGGATTCAATTATTGAAGAATAAATTGTGATTTTCATTTTATGTTTGTCACAGGCAAGCGTGTAATCCACTCTGTTCTTACTAAGGAAAAGCTGATCGAAGTCAAGAAGGCCCTCGTGGACATAGAAGACATGGTATGTTCATTCTGATTCTATTGACTACTTAAACAACGAAGATACCATTTGATGGATCCTTTTGTTGAAATTATTTAGGATCTGGATGCCAACGAATCAGTTAACAAGTTCAACAATCTACCACTTCAGACTAACGGTGCTGAATCTGATTATCTCCTTCCTAGTGCATCAAATCATAGTCAATCTCGTAGTTATATCATTATATTTGAAACTTGAGATCATTGTGGCTATTCAGGGAACAACCACAAGGACTTATCCACCTGCGGTGTCCTTCACTCAATTGGATCAGATCTCACCCGCACACGAGGCAGACCTGATGGACTCCAAAATGACTCTATAAGAAGTGAGCAGACTGCCTCTAGAAAAAGAGAGCTCGGAAACACGCCTACAAGCAGAGCTGAGGTAAGTCACAGTGACTTTGATCATATCTTAGTCAAAAATCCTCCGTAAATTCTGTATCATAAAGTTGTATTATGATGTTCTTCAGCCAGTAACTTCGAGGGAAAGCTTTGTACCCGGGATAGAAGATGGTAGAGCTATTGGACACGATAATGTCCGTGAGGAGATGGACACAGTTATGTGCACCAGATCTACTCAAGAGAAAAGTGCTAGAAAAGCAAGCACGGTATGCTCCAAACTCTTCGTCCCAACTCAATTTAACTGTAGCTTGACCTTGTACGTTTGAAAAGCATAGATTAAAAAAATATATCTAAGAATTTTGTATTTTCAGGTCAAAGAGCCAATCCTCCAGTACACAAAGCGCCAGAAATCTCAAGCTGTCTGAAAATTCGCGTTTGATGCTACTGGTTTCCCTTTCTTAGCCATTTTATTTTTTATTTTGCAATCTGTTTGCATCTAAACCAATCTGTATAGGCAATGACATATCGTACTTGAATGATTCCCCCTAACAAGGATATACTATATTCATTGGATAGCCTCGTAAAAGAATGTGCATAATCATAAAATCGACCGAAATAGGTATATACTTTACTGATATATGGCCAAAATGGTATAATATCAAGCTCAAGTCGAATTTGTTTGATAAAGTAAACATCTTAGTCGAATTTGTATTGCTTTTAGTTTTTGCCTTTTTATGTCTAAAAAATAGCATTTAGAAACTGTAAAAAATTCAAAGTAGTAGTAGCAAGGAAAATGCTTAAGAAATTGATTTAAGTTTTTCACAAATCCCAAGCTGCAATAACACCAAAGGAAGGAAACGAACAAATGGAAGAATGTAATTAAGTGATAAGCATTCCCAATCTTAATACTAGCAGCTTAATTCATGTTTGCCTAATTTATAAGCTGCTTCTTTTTCACGAAACTAAAAATTACTCTTCTTTTGAAATGAGGTATAAAAATTCAAACCTTAATTTGAAAGTCAAATTTTGATTCGATGTTTTTCCGTGATATCGTTAATAATCAGAGATAAGACATTTTTCTTTCGTAAATCTTATTTCGATGAAAACTTGATGAGTTGATCCATTTATTTTAATGGTATATTGATAATTACTTCACGTAAAATAAATATTATATTATCTATCTTTTGGTGTTAAATAAAGGGGTTAATTACCTCAATAGTCATTGAACTTTACCGAAAGTTTCCATCAAATCACTGAACTTTCGAAAAATCACTCCATTGATCACTGAACTTTAAAAATCACTCAATTGATCACTGAACTTTGCAAAATATTTCTACGAGGTCATTGAACTTTGCAAAAAGTTNTTCCGTGATATCGTTAATAATCAGAGATAAGACATTTTTCTTTCGTAAATCTTATTTCGATGAAAACTTGATGAGTTGATCCATTTATTTTAATGGTATATTGATAATTACTTCACGTAAAATAAATATTATATTATCTATCTTTTGGTGTTAAATAAAGGGGTTAATTACCTCAATAGTCATTGAACTTTACCGAAAGTTTCCATCAAATCACTGAACTTTCGAAAAATCACTCCATTGATCACTGAACTTTAAAAATCACTCAATTGATCACTGAACTTTGCAAAATATTTCTACGAGGTCATTGAACTTTGCAAAAAGTTTCCCAGATAGTCACTGGGTTCAGTGACCATCTAGGAAACGTTTTATAAAGTTTAGTGACCAATGAAGTGATTTTTAAAGTTCAATGAGCAATGTGGTGATTTTTCGAAAGTTCAGTGAATAATCACGTAGTTTTTAAAGTTCAGTGACCTGGAAAAAACTTTGGCCAAAGTTTAGTGACTATTGAGGTAATTAACCCTTAAATAAAATAACTTACTACTACTTTCGTCCCAATCATACATGTTGAGATTCCTTTTTCTACCGTCTTTAATATATATGCTTGTTTTCTAATGTAAAATATTTTGTTGTGTTCCTTTACTAATACACCCTTATTAAATTTTTCACACTTAATATG
>CAIGRH010120242.1:0-14916 GCA_903798295.1 Fraxinus nigra | reverse complement strand
AGGGGGAGTGTAGGAAATCGTGTACATGGAAAGATATTAAAATCTTTCCATATATGCTATAAATTGATTAATTATAGACTGTAGATTACTTTCTCTTTATTCTTGTTATTCTTTTCCTTTTTTAACTTCGTTAATGTATTATAAAAGGGGTGTATATGTTGTAAGGTTCAATTAACGAAATAAAAACTTTATTTCTCTAGTTTCGTTCAGTTTGTCTCCACAACACTACTATGATTGAGAGAAATCATTCACCCAATTGTGATGTGTTCAAGTGGACAACAATATGACCTTACACAATAAAGAGCCCAACTTTAGTCATTAGACATGGACTGATATTTTAAGCTACAGTTATTAAATTTTATTTCCGTACAGACCATTTTATGCATAACTTGGAATGTCAAGCATAACTGAGAGACCCTCACCCTCATGTTATTTGTCAATAAAGAAGTACATTATAGAAAATAAAAAATGAATAAATTTTACGTATTTATTATCAGAAAATACTCTAAGTAAAGAATTTGTACTTCAGAGCACTAATCCTAACACAATGTTTTCTAATAGTATGGTTTGTCTGCATTGGTATGTTTACACTCTTCTAGTTAAAAATTATTGATACTTAAAGATCTTTACTTCAAAGCCTCTCCCAATCTGCGTTGAATACTTAGGTATGCTATCACATTGCTTAATATGTGCTGATATCTAGTAGAGATTGTTGACCAAATATTCTAAAAATATCTCAAAGTTTCAGATATGGAATGGATTTGACATACAATACATGCATTTGTACAGGAAATTCAATTTTTTTTGCAAAATAATTTTTTTATTAGAGTAATTAATCATTACAAATTTGATTTAACATTTAACAAAGGTACAAAAGCTATGCATTTTCTACGGTCCCCTTTTCGGGTGACAATTTGTCTTTGTTCATGGAGATAAATATTTTGTTTCAAAACGTACATGTTTCAAAATTATTTCCAGGGTGTTTGGCTCGGCTTTTGAAATGCTAAAGGGGGCTTTTGAGACTAAGCTTATATTTGGTTCGTGTTGTTTATAAACATTCAAGCTATTTTATATTCATCTATTTTGAGGGACCTAAAAGTGTACATCCATTTATCCACATCAAATTTATATCTATATATAATTTAAACCTTTCCTAAACACTTTCCAAACACACTCTAAGAAGTTACTTTTGGGTAATATTTTGAAAGTGCTTCTTGTGATAAGAAAAAGCTTTTAGATGAAGTTGGCCCTTACTTTCCTGGAAAACTCTTCTACAAAATACAAAAGCTTCCAAATGGGCACTTTCTAGTTCTGAAGAAACTGTTGATTTGCACACTAAATAAGATGGAAATGATTGAAAAATAAATATGGTTTGTTTAATCTTGAAAATTTGAATACATAACAAATACTATGTTTCGAAAATGATTGAAGAATAAATATGATTTATTTAATCTTTAAAATTTCTAAATATATAACAAACACTACATCCACATGCTATGTGTTTCATTATCCTGAACACATAAATGAAAATGATTAAAGATGTATAATGTGGCTATGTTTTTGTGGTATTGGTCATCCCTCCTCACACGCTTGCTGAACTTTCAACTCTCAGCTCCTGTGAACCTTGTCCTCTATTAAGTAATCGAAGTTTGATTGCAGTGTTTCATCTGACCTTAAATATATGATTTATGTGAATTTTTGTTGTTTCAAAATGCGGTTCCTTTTCCTTGGAAGTATCTAACATTAAAAAGAGATAATAACACATGCTAAACATGTTCATTGTAGTCTCCTTTTTTTTGCGTTAAAATATTTTTCTGGTATTGTAGTCTGAAGCTTATAAATCTGATATATTTTATTGCTCTCAGAAATCTGGTGGCATTATTGCTCTTCTTGATGAAGCTTGGTATGTATATGACTATTATTTTTGTTTTCTTTCTCAGTAATGTTAAAATCTATCTGCTATGTTCTATTATATTTGTTGGATTTCTTAATATGCTTATTCTTTATAGCATGTTTCCAAGATCTACACATGAGACATTTGCAGAAAAGCTATACCAGACATTCAAAGATCACAAACGCTTTAGCAAGCCAAAGTTGTCACGGACTGGGTTCACCATTTGCCATTATGCTGGTGATGTATGTAAATATTTTAGTATTTAATAATATAACGGCAGTGTATTATAGTATTTAACAAGAAAAATGCCCCTTGTTGCTTAAGTTGAGTTTCACATATAAGGCTTTGATTTCAGGTCAGTTATCAAACTGAATTATTTTTGGATAAGAACAAAGACTATGTCATTGGAGAGCATCAAGCCCTCCTTAGTGCTTCAAGTTGCTCCTTTGTGTCTGGCCTTTTCCCACCTTTATCCGAGGAATCTTCTAAAACATCAAAGTTCTCTTCCATTGGTTCTCAATTCAAGGTTCATTTCATTCATTATTTGTTCAATGCCAGAGGGTTTCTTATTTTACCCTCTCTAGATTTATCTCCATTTCATATACTTTACAGCAACAACTGCAAGCTCTGCTTGAGACACTTAGTGCTACAGAGCCACACTACGTTCGTTGTGTGAAGCCTAACAATCTTTTAAAGCCTGCTATCTTTGAGAATTCTAATGTGCTACAGCAACTTAGATGCGGGGTTAGTTTCTGTGTTTATTTTGTTCTTTACAAGCATTGAATCAGTTTTTGTTACTATTGTTATGTTGTAACCGGGTGTTTCATTTCCAAGCATTCTGAACACAATTTCTTTCTTTCTAGGGAGTTATGGAGGCAATCAGGATTAGTTGCGCTGGATATCCCACTCGAAAAACATTTGACGAATTCATAAGTCGTTTCAAAATCCTCGAGCCTAGTATTTTAAGGTACTTCCATTAACTGTTGTTATATCCACTATGATGACTTCCCTCCCATGATTTTCAAAATTTTCAGCTTCCCAGTTGTGCGCCTTTCTCGGTTTAGACATATGTCTTTTACTAGCACGGGTTACTTGACTAGATGTGTGATGTCCGTGACCCCTACACCCCATGAACTTCAAATGTTGCTTGTTATACTCTCTAGGTATTGACTTCATAAAGGCTTGAGTACTTCTTGTTCTGAGAACAATGTCAAACGGAGTAGCGCATATATTATATGTAGTTCTCTCTGCATTATATATGAAATTCTAGGCATGTTTCTCCCTGCCTGACATGGCACTCTATTTTTCTCATGATTTTTTTAAAGGATCCATCTTCAAATCAGTTAGAATTTGACTAGAGAGAGCCATCCGAGTTCATATAGTAGCTTAGAAGGCAACATTTAACTGATGTTTCATAAAATTGCATGCAATTGCAAGTGGAGACACAAAAACAAGGCACGAATATGGAACAACCAACAATAAGGTGTAATAACAAACAAGCGGAAACCGAAGTAAATGATTGAAATGGATATAAGCAATACTCGTCCTATATATTCCATTTTTAAGCCTGGGATTGATACTACATCAAAAAGTCCAAAAATAGTTCAGGTGAGGCGAAACATGAGGAAACGATTGAAGCATATGTAAATGAGTGTTGTGCAATATATTACCAATCCTAGGTCTGATACATCAAAAGCATGCCCAATACATGCTAGATGGCAAGGTTAAATTTAACTGGTGTGGTCATTTTATATTTTCTTAACCCTTGTGTTCTCTCCTTCAAATCACCGCTCAACACTGCCACCCCACTCTCTTTCTCAACCACTCTCCCTACATGATATGTAACACAAGTACATATCAAACAATATTGATAAAGTAATTATATAATTGTGTGCCTACAACATGAGAAAGATGGAAATTGTATGTACGTGAACTTGGGTTTAATATAATCTGTCTTTTATATTGCAAAATGGAAAGTCACGTACTTATTAAATTCGCGTTGTTACAAAATCAATGAGTTGCAATATATTTGTACGTATCATCATTTATACTAAATTTTGCAATGATATAATTATGTTTGCCTATGTGATCTTTATATTAATTTGTATATTCATATTTTTCACTAAGTTTATGACTTACAAAACTCATTGCATTACTATATTTTGCATCATTATCGAGTAATTTATTGTTGATTTGGTTAAGAGATCTTACACATGATAGAGATGATAGGAAGATATATCAATATTTTACCTTGTATTTTAGATCGGATAGAGGATGGAGAATCCATTCAAACATATGTAACAACATAAATTAATATTTTAATATTATAGTTTTTCAAGACTTTTTAACTCTTAAGTACTGTTTACTATCTTTTTATCCTTTGACATGTATTTTCAAATTAAAAATTAAGATTTTTTCTTCACTTATCCATGTATAAGATGAACAAGATACAAAACTCTTTTGATAACTATGGTAGAGAAATTATATCCAAAACTACTACGATGGCTATTAACACAAGTACAACAGGTCTACGTGTCTATGTGCTAAAGAAACAGTTTAAGCTCACTTCTATAATCATTTCTCTATAATATTCTCTCTTATAAATTTTGATAGTTGCGATGAGGTCACTGCTTGTAGAGGACTTTTGGAGAAGGCTGGCCTAAAAGGGTATCAGGTATTTTTCATTTATTCCATATTTTCTGTTTAGTTTTTAATAAATATTTAAATAGTACTTGCGATTGATGGTTTTGCGATTTGAGTTTGTGTAAGAGAAGTGGGCATTTTTGTATGCTAAGAGGAATAGGGCACCTACACTATCTTGTTTATAGACGATTAGCTACTTTTTCTCGGGACACTGGACCTGCATGGTCTCATTTTTAGTTAGTTGACAACGTTGAGCTCTAAGTACGTTGACATGGAGTATCATTACTATTTGCTCACTAGTTATTTGTGTCTTATTTTACATTTCCAATATGCCCCCGTTTTGGCTGCATTTTATTCAAAATGCATTTTTCTCTCTCCTCTTTTTAACTACACCTACTCCAATAAAATAATATTCAATGTAAATCCAAAATTTTTCTTTTTTTTTTAACCACACATTCTTCAAAAAATCACTATTCCAAAATATATTTTCCCTAAAAACACATTTTAATGGAGCCTAAACAAGGGATTTTTTCTTTCTCATGAAAATTGCCAAATTGTATAGACTTCTGCACAACCACAATTGTAAACAAATTTGCCGCAAGACTTGTTGCATGTCTGCTACTTGTTCCTTCTGTGTGAAATACACTTGTTATGCAGATCAGTTTCTATGATAATTCTCTTTTCCAGCCTCCACAAGGGTTCATAACCATTCAAATATATATAAAATAGCCACCTGGCTATTATACCCTTTATCCTCAAACAAAGTTCTGGCGACTCTTATTTACCTCAGAACAGAGCAATGGCTCATCTTATTGGTTCATTTTGTACTGATGGGGAGTTCTCATTATGCTTTTGATTTAATATCCATTATGTTTGTTTGAACGATCTGAGGTAATATTCATGCTGATCGTGTATTGTTGCAGATTGGCAAAACAAAAGTATTTTTGAGAGTTGGTCAGATGGCAGAACTGGATGCTTGTCGAGCTGAGGTCCTTGGAAAATCTGCATGCATTATGCAACGAAAATTTCGTTCACATTCAGCTCGCAAAAAATTCAACTCATTACGTACTTCAACTGTACAAATTCAAGCTTGGTGTAGAGGTATGGCTAATGTATAATGGGTTTGCTTTTATTATTCTAGAGTTGTGAATATATGAGATTAGATTTCAAGTGATCATACTTTTAATGCGTCTGTCTATTAATGGCTTCTTTGTAATAATAGGACAAGTTGCACGCCAACATTACGAACACAAAAGACAAGAGGCTGCTGTTTCAACTATTCAAAAAGATGTGCACATGTTTCTTTCAAGAAAAGCTTATGCATTATTGGTCTCTTCTGCTCTTTTTCTTCAGACAGGAATGCGTGGAATGGCTGCTCGTAGACTACTTCAATTTAGAAAGCAAACAAAAGCAGCTATCCTCATTCAGGTAATTTTCGTATACTGCGGGGTGTCCTTTCTTTTTACTCTCTTACATTGATCAGTAAAATTTAAATTTAGTTGATCTTACTGAAGCTACTCCAGCTTTCTTAATTGAGATCTATATGATCTGAGATCATCGTTATTATATCAAAGTTGTATGCTGTTTGACAGTCGCTGTTAGTTAACCTGAGTTCACTTGGCTGTTTGACTAAATTGCATTTGTTGTCTTCTAATTAATCATCTAACTTATATACTCTGATATGTGGAAGTAGCTGTTATGCCTATATATTCACAAGATTTCCTTACAATTACTCAATATCCAGAGAAGTGGATAAACGTTTGCTCATCTACTAGACAAAATATGCAGATCTCATAGCAAGTTGTGCATTAGATTGTAAATATTTTTCTTCAGACCATCTTTAAAGTGGATAGTTCTGGATTTCGAGTCAGTATGACATGATTTTGTGCTACAGAACACTCTGATATGTGAAATCCAACAGCTTTGGCAGTAGCCCTATAGAAATCTTAGAAATTAATCATGATTGATATATGATTGATTATGATTAATGTATGATTAATCATAATTGATTAAATCTTTCCATAACTTAGGTTGATTGTTATGCTAATTTCTTGTATTCTAAATTAGAAGATTATTTTTTCCTTTTTTATTTTTATTGTTGTACTATAAATAGGGTGTAATAGGTGTATTCAATTCAATCAAGAAATACAGAAAATTCTTATTCCATTCTTCATGGTGTCAAAACCCATTAAGCTTCAACGAGCAATTCAATTCGATTAAGCTAAAAAATGAGCATGCAGATTTTAAAATTGATTTGCTCAAACGAGCCACCATCTTGCAGGGCATGTTAAAGAATAAAATCTCACATCGAATAAAAATAAAAATATAGACCGATTTATGAGAGATTAGACTACTCCTCTTAATAAGGTTAACTATTTAAGATGTAATCTCAAATCTTAATATGGTATTGGAGATTAATCATGATTGATATATCAGTGTAGAAATCCTAGAAATTAATCATGATTGATATATGATTGATCATGATTGATGAATGATTAATCATGATTGATTAAATCTTTCCTTAACTTAGGTTGATTATTAGGCTAATTTCTTGTATCCTAAATTAGAAGATTATTTTATTATTATTATTTTTTTATTGTTGTACTATAAATAAGGTGTAACAGGTGTGTACAATTCAATCAAGAAATACAAAAAATTCTTATTCCGTTCTTCAAACCATTACGTCTTTCAGTGTTTTTGGCCAGTATCTCCTAGACCTTGCATGCCTTAGCTTTATCCTTCTCAACAAAGAATGAACATGTTTCAAACTAAAGCCCTACTGTAGAAATCCCGAATCAATTATGGGATGATTGTAACATTAGTATATGGTATAATTAGAATTAAATTAGGAAATATCTTTACTTTCTTAAGTTTAACATATTATTTTCCTTTTCTTCTCCATTGTAATGTACTATATATAGTAGCATAAAGTTGTAAGATTTAATTAAGAAATAATAAATTTATTTCTTTCATCATGGTATCAGAGTATGGGTGAAGT
This sequence comes from Fraxinus nigra, assembly GCA_903798295.1. NCBI lineage: Eukaryota > Viridiplantae > Streptophyta > Magnoliopsida > Lamiales > Oleaceae > Fraxinus > Fraxinus nigra. The sequence goes on along the minus strand of CAIGRH010120242.1, from coordinate 7,381 downwards.
CAAACCTGGATATGGTAGAAACATAGCCTCCTCTGAAATCAGAACTAGCGAGACTGACACTATCTCCACCATGAATTCAATTGGAATTGATAATTCCTCCTTTCAACTCACGGTGGAGAAGCTTACTGGTAGAAATTATAGAGAGTGAACTCAATCAATTAAGTTAGTAGTCAACGGGAAAATTAGGTATCTTACCTACGACACCAAGCAGCCTACGTATCCGACACTTCAACAAAAATGGAAATTGAAAAATTCCATGGTGATGTCATGGCTCGTCAACTCAATGAAGCCGTCAATTGGAAAAATTTACCTCTTCATGGCAACCGCGAATGACATATGGGATGCCGTTCGAGAGATGTACTCAGACGCGGAAGATGCATCTCAAATTTTTGAAATTAAGACAATTATGGAAGGTGAAGCAAGGAAAAAGGGATGTCATTCAATATTATATGGAGATGACTACTTTATGGCAAGAATTGGATCTTAGCATTGATGAACAATGGGATTGCCCTAGTGACAGTGTTCGATACAAGAAAATGGTGGAGAATGAACGAGTGTATGAATTCCTGGCTGGGTTGAACGGAGAACTCGATGACGTGAGACGCCGAATTCTCAATCGTCGGCCCCTTTCGTCCACCCGTGACGTTTTCGTTGAAGTGAGGCGAGAGGAAAGTCGTCGCTTGTTATGCTGAAGAAGGAGATGAATGGGCCTAATGAAAGTGTAAATGGATCGGCCCTCGTATCCAACTCTGGTGGGTGTACTGGGGTTGGGCCTAAATGAGGAGTTTTTGGATCATATGAATTTGGGCCTAAAGGAGCTGCTGCTAAAATTAAAAAAAAAATATTTATGATGGACCTAAATTTATTAGGCCCGATTTGGGAGCCAAAATGCTTAGAGGAACAAAAAAAAATTGTATCCAACCCAAGATAACAAACTGGTTGTCCATGGTGTGATCATTGTCGGAAACCTGGACATAAAGAAGATACATGTTGGAATTTGCATGGAAAGCCACCCGACTGAAAATCGAGACAGAACACCAGAAATCATGGCTACCAAGTTGCAGTCAATTCCTCTAAAATACAAAGTTCCACTTCAAGCAGTGCATTTAATCCTGGGAAACTAGAACAACTCTACAAGCATTGCATTTAATCCAGAACACCAGAAATCATGGCTACGAAGCTGTAGTCAATTCCTTTGAAATACAAAGTTCGACTTCAAGCAGTGCATTTAATCCTGAGCAACTAGAACTACTCTATAAACTGCTTTCTAATTTTCAATCACCCAGCTCGTCAAGTTCCATAGCCCACAAAGGTAATTTCCCGAGAGCCCTTAACACCACCTTAATCTCAAAAGTACTATGGATTATTGATTCTGGTGCGTCTGTTTATATAACAGACTCACACCATCTATTTAGTCAATACTCACCTTGTGCTTGTAATCTTAAAGTCAAAATTGCAAATAGCTCTCTCTTCCGTAGCTGGAAAAAGGAGCATTCGAATCTCTAATTAATTACACTTGAACACGTTTTACATGTCCCAAATCTATTGTGCAACCTACTATCCATTAGCCAATTAACAAAAAGTTCAAATTGCTCCGCACACTTTTTTCCTTCTTACCGTGTCTTTCAGGACCTATCATCAGGGACGACGATTGACAGTGCTAAAGAATGTGAGGGACTCTACTATAACGAGACTAATGTGAGTAAACAACGTCAATTTGCTAGTTGCGATTCTGTTTTTGTCCTCAAGGATAGTGAAGTTTTGTTATGGCATTATAGAATGGGTCATCCCAATTTTCAATATCTAAGACATGTACTTCCTTCTATATTTTCGAATAAAACATCTTTTGACCTTAATTGTGAAATTTGTGAACTCGCAAAGCATCATCGTTCATCATTTCAAAAATCTACGTACAAACAATCTAAACCATTTACTATAATACACAGTGATCTATGGGGACCCTCATGAATCCCTAATTGCACCAAAACAAAATGGTTTATCACATTTATCGATAACCATACTAGGATTTGTTAGGTCTATATCCTAAAAAAAGCCGACATCCGTAGTGTGTTCATAAGCTTCCGTTCAATGGTCCAAACCCAATTTCATACCAAAATTCAAATTCTGTGCACAGACAATGGCACAACATACTTCAATAATACACTGGACACTTACCTCCGAGAAAATGGAATAATCCACCAAAGTTCTTGTGTTGATACTCCCAGCAAAATGTGGTTGCAGAACGAAAAAACAGACACCTACTTGAGGTTGCCCGGTCTCTGATGTTTACTACAAATATACACAAAACCTTTTGGGGTGATGCCATCTTGACAACAGCCTGCCTTATAAACAGAACGTTGAGTCGCACTCTCAACTTTGAAACTCCTCTCCATCTCACCTCAAACCTACCACTAAAAGTGTTTGGATGTACGGCCTTTGTCCATATACATTCCCACCATCGAAACAAACTCGAACCCTGTGCAATTAATTGTGTATTCATTGGTGTTAACGTAATTAGAGCGTAATTATAGCATAATTATAGGGATTCCTCTTTCCTTATTTAGAATTCTAAAAATGTATATATATGTACTCTCTCATTTTTAATAAAATATTGAAAATAGTTCTCTCCTAATTACATGGTATCAGAGCCGTAATTTTTTGAATCTGTGGTTGCCCGCTTGTGTTGACGGTGCCATCTTGTGTTTCCGGCGCCGCTTGTGATTGGTGAGTGGTTTTTCGTGGGTGATCGGACTGTCGTTGGAGTTGGTGACTTCAACCGTTCCACGATTTGGGCTTCCGGTATAGGCGTTCCTTGAGTTGGGCTTCCGATAGAGGCGTCGAACCCTTATTGTGCAGTCTCGGGCTTGGGTCCACAATTCCGGCGTCTTCCAGGTTGCGTTTCAGTAGTCGCAGCGTATTTCGACATTGTTTGAAGGTATTGCTCGCACGGTGCACCTCATTCCGTTTGAGTTTCTTGGAATCAGGGCTGCATTTGTGAGTATATTAAGCTCCAGTTCCTTTAGGTGTGATTTGTTTGGTGGGCTCAATTTGTTTGGGCTCAATTTGGTTAGTGGGTTCAAATTTGTTTGGGCTCTATTTTTTTTTCTTTGTGGGCATAGAACTTTGTTCAGTCTTGGGCTTCAATTATTTGTGGTTTGCTTTAGACTCTTATGTGAAGAATTCGTTAATTTGGATATTGTACTTTATTTCAATAGCTGACGAGCAAAAGATTTTGGGTGTGACTGATGTTATTCCAGTAATGTCTAAAATCACGGAACATAAATTGGTTGGTCCAAATTATTTAGATTGGTGTAAGACAGTTCGAATTTACTTGCAAAGTATCTCTATGGCCGGCCATCTTACAGAAGATCCGCCAATTGATCATACTAACTAAACTTGGCTACGAGATGATGCCCATTTATTTTTACAAATTCGGAATTCCATTGACACTGAGATAGTCAGTTTGATTAATCACTGTGAGTATGTTAAGGAATTGATGGAGTATTTAGAATTTATGTACTCCGGGAAAGGAAATGTGTCACATTTATGAAGTCTATAAGGGTTTTTACCGTGCTGAACAACAAGATCAGTCTCTTCAGGCTTATTTTATGAATTTTAAGAAGACGTATGAAGAACTAAATGTCTTGTTACACTTTAGCCCAGCTGTGAAGGTTTAGCAAGCTCAGCGGGAGCAAATGGCTGTGATGAGTTTTCTCGCTGGTCTTTATTCTCAGTTCGAAACTGCTAAATCCCATATTCTCTCCAGTGCTAAGATTTCTTCTCTGCAAGAGACCTTTACTCGAGTACTTCGCACAGATACTAGTGCCTCTGTTGCTTCTTCAGTTCAGTCTTTTAGTGCTCTTATCAGTCGCAGAGGTCATACAAAAAGTAGCGGTACAGGTAGTCGGGACATTCGAAGTCAGGATGACAGGGGAGTTGTATGTTATCACTGTCATGAGTCGGGTCATACCAAATGCACGTGCCGAAAGTTGCTCAATAAATCTCGGAAGCTACACACAGCTTATGNATCCCATATTCTCTCCAGTGCTAAGATTTCTTCTCTGCAAGAGACCTTTACTCAAGTACTTCGCACAGATACTAGTGCCTCTGTTGCTTCTTCAGTTCAGTCTTTTAGTGCTCTTATCAGTCGCAGAGGTCATACAAAAAGTAGCGGTACAGGTAGTCGGGACATTCGAAGTCAGGATGACAGGGGAGTTGTATGTTATTACTGTCATGAGTCGGGTCATACCAAATGCACGTGCCGAAAGTTGCTCAATAAATCTCGGAAGCTACACTCAGCTTATGTTGCAGCTACTACTACACCCATCTTATCCTCTGAGCAGACCATAATGATTTCTACTGATAAATTTGCTCAATTCACTCAGTACCAAGAAGCATTAAAGCATTCGTCTCAACCTCTCTCCGCCGTTGCTGAGACAGGTAAACCCGATACATGTCTCATTTCATCTTCCTCAAAATGGGTCATTGATTCTGGTGCCACAGATCATATGATAGGTAATCCTAGTCTCTTCTCCACTTTTCAGTCACATATGTCTCCTTCCAATGTTACTTTAGCTGATGGGTCTACGTCTTATGTTCTTGGTTCTGGCACTGTAAATCCAACTCCACTACTTTCTTTATCTTCCATTTTAAGTTTGCTACAGTTTTCTTTCAATTTAATGTCTGTGAGCAAACTTACTTGGACCTTAAACTGTTGCATTTCATTCCTGATTATTGTCTTTTCAGGATCTTATGACGAAGAAGATTATTGGTAAATGACATGAATCAGGCGGTCTCTATTTTCTGGATACCCAGATGCCTAAACCCATTGCATGCTCAAGTGTCTTAACGTTTGAAACACATTGTCGGTTGGGCTATCCATCTTTATCTTTGTTGAAAAAATTATACCCTCAGTTTCAAAGTTTTTCGTCTTTAGATTGTGAGTCGTGTCAGTTCGCAAAACATCATCGATTGTCCTAGGTTCCTAGAGTCAATAAGAGAGCTAGTTTTCCTTTTGAGCTAGTTCATTCAGATGTCCGGGGTCCTTGTCTTGTAGAGTCCTAAACTGGTTTTCGATATTTTGTTACTTTTGTTGATGATTTCTCTCGTGTGACTTGGCTTTATTTAATGAAACGTTGTTCTGAATTATTCTCTCATTTTAGTGCCTTTTGTGCTGAAATTAAAACGCAATTTAATGTTTTTGTACAAACGTTGCGAAGTGATAATACCAAAGAATATTTTTCCAATACTTTTCAAACTTACATGCTTCAGGTATTTTACACCAATTCTCGTGTGTTGACACACCTTCTCAGAATGGTGTAGCCGAAAGGAAAAATAGATACTTTCTTGAGACAGCAAGGGCACTCTTGTTCTAAATGCATGTTCCGAAATAGTTTTGAGCTGATGCGGTCTCCATAGCCTGTTTTTTGATTAACCAGATGCCTTCATCCATTCTTCATGGTGAGACGCCTTATAGTGTCCTTTTCCCTACCAAACCGTTGTTTTCTACTGGGCCTAAAATATTTAGTAGTATTTGTTTTGCTCGTGATGTTCGTCTCCAGGTTACTAAATTGGATTCGAAATCCTTAAAATGTGTCTTTCTGGGTTACTCTCGTCTCCAAAAAGGGTATCGGGATATCCATGCTACTGTACGAGTCTTAACAAGTATCTTGTGTATGTTGATGTTACATTTCTTGAACATATCCCTTTCTTTCCCACTTCTTCTGGCTCTTTCCATAAGGGAAAGGATGATGATCTCTTAGTTTATCATGTCATTTCTCGGTCAACTGATATTACTTTTCCACATACTGTTCCTACCCCCCGCCGCCGCCACCTATTCACCAGGTCTATTCCAGAAGACGTCACCCTCCTGATACACGTTCGGCGCCTATCTCTTCTTCGGTATCGGATCCAGAGTCTAGTGATCTTGCTTTACCTATTGCTCTCCGCAAAGGTAAACGTCAGTGCACTTATCCTATTTCCTCTTTTGTTTCGTATGATCACTTGTCTTCCTCATCTTGTTCTTTTATTGCTTCTCTAGACTCTTTGACACTTTCGAAAATTGTTCATGACACATTTTCCCATCCTGGTTGCGCGTGAAGCTATGATAGAGGAGATGAATGCTTTAGATGCTAATGGTACTTGGGATTTAGTAGACTTACCTACAGGAAAAAAGGCTATTAGATGTAAGTGGGTGTTTGCAGTCAAGGTCAATTCTGATGGTTCCGTGGCTAGGCTTAAAGCTCGTCTTGTGGCTAAGGATTATGCTCAGACTTATGGTGTGGATTATTCTGACACTCTCTCTTTTAGCTAAGTTAGCGTCTGTTCGCTTATTCATTTCTATGGCAGCTGCNATGTAAGTGGGTGTTTGCAATCAATGTCAATTCTGATGGTTCCGTGGCTAGGCTGAAAGCTCGTCTTGTGGCTAAGGGTTATGCTCAGACTTGTGGTGTGGATTATTCTGACACTTTCTCTCTTGTAGCCAAATTAGCATTTGTTCGCTTATTTATTTCTATAGCAACTACTCATAATTGTCCTTACATCAATTAGACATCAAAAATGTCTTTTTACATGGTGATCTTTCGGAGGAGGTTTATATGGAGCAACCTCCAGGGTTTGTTGCTCAGGGGGAGCATAGGAAAGTGTGTCATCTTCGAAAGTCATTATATGGGTTGAAACAGAGTCCATGTGCTTGGTTTGAAAAATTTAGTCAGGCAGTGGAAAAGTTCGGAATGCAAAAGAGCAAGTCTGATCACTCAGTCTTCTACAGCCAATTTGAATCCAGCATTATTCTCCTTGTCGTGTACGTTGATGATATTGTTATTACTGGCAGTAATACATTGGGGATTTCATCTCTAAAGTCATTTCTTCACATCCAATTTCATATAAAAGATTTAAGAGTGTTGCAGTATTTCTTAGGAATTGAGTTGACAAGAAGCAAGAAAGACATCTTTTTATCTTAGAGAAAATATGTGTTTGACCTATTAACTGAGACAAGAAAGTTGGGAGCTAAGCCAAGCAGTGCTCCAATGCTTCCTAATTTGCAACTTACCAAAGATGGTGAGTTGTTTGAAGATCATGAGAAGTATAGAAGACTGGTTGGAAAATTGAACTATCTTACAGTAACTTGTCCTGATATTGCGTATTCTGTCAGTATTGTAAATCAATACATGTCTTCCCCAACAGTGCATCATTGGGCAGCTTTAGAACAGATCTTATATTATTTAAAGGGAGCTCCTGGACGTGGGATATTCTACAAAAATTGTAGACATACTCGCATCGAATGTTTCTCAGATGCAGATTGGGCAGGTTCCAAGATTGACTGAAGATCCACTACTGGCCACTGTGTTTTTGTTGGAGGAAATTTGATTTCATGGAAAAG
>CAIGRH010120226.1:0-11200 GCA_903798295.1 Fraxinus nigra | reverse complement strand
TTAGAATTTGATGCCATTTATGTCAATTGTGTTCTACCCATTGCCCGATAACTCACAAGAACAGGCCCAAGTAACCGGCCCAACCCACTACCACTAGAGTTGCTCTAACCGTTGGATTGGGATTGGATCATTGGTGATGGCTTGGACTTTTATATACCCGCTAAACTGTTTTTTTGTGGCTAGACTTTATCATTTTTCTACTCTCGCGATTTCTCTGTGCTGGGTCTAGATCTTTTTGTCTTCCATCTTCTTCGTGAATCTCTCTTCTCTTCTATGTGATACTTAGTGTATGATTAAGACTTCTGGTTTTAATCTTTTGTCTTAGTGATTGAGTGCCTTTGTGGTCTGTTGAGAGAGTTTTATTCGGTTGACAGTGAGTTTTCTTCCTACGTGTCATTGAGTAGTCGTGTGGTACTTTGATTAGGGTTCTTGGTATGACTTGAGGCCTTTCTTGTCTACAAAAGGATACAATTTCTGAGCCCTATTTGAATCGGTTTCCTTATTGTGCAATAAAGTCTCTGTTATTTTCTTGTTCGATGCTTCCGTTGATAGTTTTTGCCTTACAAACAAATTTCTCTTGCTGGGACGAAGAACATTTAGTCCCCTGCTGCTGTTTCAAGTCAAAACGTTTGAAAACGAGCTCTAACAATGTGTTCTACTAGTTTTCTGGTGAATATTACAAATGCAGCTCAAGTAACCACAATATTATGGTGCGATTCACGTGTATTGCTGAATATGAATGGAATTAAAACTTGTAATTTCATAGCCAAAAACACAACTTATGGGCGTCAAATTTTAGAAGATAAATGAACATATTATGAAATTAAAGAGGGGAGGAACGCTTAATCTTACGGGAGCATAGGGAAGTAGGAAGAGCCAAAAACAAACAACACCCTTGACCCTCCGTAACCCACAGAACAGCTTGAAATATTTTTCTTGTATTATCATCCAACTCAGAACTGACCTACCACCGCCGCCTGTAGCTGCGTGGAGGTGGAAGGGAATTTCCGGCAAGTCTCATTACAATTATATAGACCATTAGCCAATCGCCTGGTCCTAGAAGCAGAACTAGCTACAATACAACATTTTTTTCATCGCATTTTGGTCTTTCTCGGAGCAAAACCTGATGTTGAGGTCATTAGTTTAAATCAAAACTCCTCACGTCTTTAATGAAGAGAAATTAAAGTACTGGAGCATTGCATAATAGTATCAGAGAAGCCGGCGGCATTTCTCTAATTTTTCATCTGAGGCAGCCGCAAAACTTTTCCCGACGACGGCAATACGAGTAATGCTTATTTATGACATACACGTGTGTCAAATAAAAAATTGTTACGTGTATGTCATGATGATTGTCTATAATTTTCGCTGTAAATAGTATTATTCGAGGCGAATTGGGTGATTACGGCCTACGCGGCAGGTCATTCATTATATAGTTGTCTCCTGTGATTTTCCATGCAGTTCTATACGGCTTCACTAAAGTCGCAAACGAAATCAGCAAAAGGAAAGGTTTAGATCAAATTAGAACTGCAGCCAATCGGAGGGTGAGGTTTCTTTCTTGTGAAGTTTCATTAAAGTGCCTCAAATTTCAACTTTGTTTCAATTTGATCACAATAACAATCCATTACACTTTCCACTTTCAATTTTAGCATACTCCAGAACGATTGAATAGCGATATAAATTTTCAATTTTTAGCTCAAAAGTTGTGCTTTTAAAATATATTTTAACCCATAAACAAATTTTTTATAAATTGAAAAATGTGATTTTTGCATGATTGGAGCCTTATTAACGCCTGTATTATTCACGTAAAAACAAAAAAAAAATTGTGTTCGATTAGTTACTACTGACTAAATTAAAATGAAAATGAAAGCTTGGGTGAGTTTCTGAAAAATAGTTTGTGACTAAATGAAAATTCGTTCAAAGTTGGGTGACCTCTGTCTCTCTTAGTAATGCAAGGGTTCATTCGGACGCTTATATTTCTTCAAGCCTTTTCTACTCAAACGTAGAAAAATCTCTCTGCAAATTCTTTCCCGCGCTTTACAGTCTTCGATCAATGGCTCCCAAATCCGACACCGCCGAAGGTAATTGATACACGTATTTACATAAATATGAATATACGCTATCGAAGTACTGTTCTTCAGTTTATAATTACATTTGTTTGAATCAAACCCTGTATTCAACTATTGATTTATTTCCGTATATTTATTTTCAGGAATCGTGCTCAACTTCGTCAATGAGGTATATTTTATCCTTCTTTTTATATATGTTGTAGTTAGGCGTTTGCTTTACAAAATTTTCAGTCGCTTTTTATTTTTAATTTCATAATTTTGTTAGTTTCTGCTAGTTTATTTTGGGGATGTGCAGTAAGTGTTTGATTTCCATTAAATTCGGGATATTCATTATTTAAAACATTTGGGAACTACGAAATTTTTGTAGCCCAACATCTATGCTTTTCTTCTCTTATTATCACTTTTGTTAATATGAACTAAAAGAAATTTGATTCGTAAAAGTGTTAAAGCACGGCACCTACACTAAGTTTTTAATTCTTATTGTCTCGAGAAATAATTTCTTCTGTTCTTAATTTTTTTTCTCCTAAGTTAATGCCTTGCAGAATATTTGTGTAGTTACTCGTATGGGGGAATATTTTTCTTGACATGATTATTGAAAATAGTTGTGTTCTCCGTTTCAACTTTCAATTACTTGGTTGGGGAATTTTTCAGTATCTTCTTGTTTTTATTCTTTTGGCAGCAAAATAAGCCATTGAATTCCCAGAATGTGGCTGATTCGCTGCAAAAGTTTAATCTCAAAAAGGCTGCAGTACAAAAAGCTTTGGATAATCTGGCTGACAGTGGGAAAATATCATTCAAAGAGTATGGCAAGCAGAAAATATACCTAGCTAAGCAAGACCAGTTTGACATTCCAAACAACGAAGAGCTTAATAAGATGAAAGAAGAGAATACCAAACTGCAAGAACAGCTCGTTGAACAAAAGAAAGCTATTGCTGGGATTGAAGGAGGTTATATATATTTTCTTCTGTGCATCATTTGTTTGTTTCTGAAAATTAACAATTAATTGTTAAATTCATATAGTTTATGGTACAGCTTACTGCAGTCTGCATCTACAGTGGTTCAGTTGAACCTTTCCCGTAATTTTATGAATTTATTTATGAAGTTAAGTTTCATGAGACTGTAGTTATATAATAGCTCCTTGGAATTGACCTTAAATGGGATATGTTCAAAAAAGGCAAAAAAACAGTGCAGTCTCAAAGTTCTGGTAATGAAAGAAGTGCAGTAATCTATCTTTTCTGCTCTTCATTGTAAATATGGTGTAGCTTTTGGGTTGATGAGTGATCTTGTTACTTTGACGAAATTTGATATTTTGAAACCCAGGGATGGTTCCATTCTCTATAATCTGGTATGCATGCTTGGTGATTGCAGATATTAAAGCTTTGCAATCAAATTTGACATTGGAGGAGGTGCAAGCAAAACAAGTCAAGCTGGGGAAAGAGGTAGTTAATGTGGAGATCAAATTGATGTGTTCTCCGCTGGATGATAGAAATAAATTATTCATTACATTGTAATTCTTCACAGGTCAAGCAAATGGAGGAAAAGTTGATTAAATTAAGGCAGGGAGTTACTCTAGTGAGCCCAGAAGAGAGGAAAGCTGTGGAGAAGATGTATATGGATACAATGAATCAATGGAGAAGACGGAAGAGGATGTTCAAAGATATATGGGATGCAATAACTGAGAACTCCCCCAAGAATCTTAAAGAATTTAAGGTGTTCCCTATGCTCATGTCCTATGCATTTCAAGTCTTCTCCATCTGTATGCTTCTTTGATTACGAGTACTTCTATATTTGCAGGAGGAACTTGGGATTGAGTATGATGAAGATGTTGGTGCAAGTTTGCAGTCTTTTGGTGATCTAGTGCAACATGGAAAGAAGCGATCCCGAGCCCAATGACCTTCTATAGCTAGACTTACAATGTATTCAAATACAGTCAAAATCCATGTTCACCATTTCTAAGGTATAAACTGTTGATTGTGTTTATATGTCTAAAAGTTTACAGTCTTAGAACACGATGACTGTTTGCTTTCCAAATCCTTCCTTTTGAGCCTCTTACACTGAAAATTCTCCTGTCAACCCTTTTTCATTTGCCTTGTATTTTCGAGCCTGTTTATAAAATCTCAGATGATTGCTGTTGCTAGGCAGTGAATATAGATGTCCATTAGCTCATCATTTTCATTGTTGACAAATGCACATAAATAGAATTATTCAGATTAAAATCGAAATCTAACAAGAAATTGAATAATTATATGCTTTACTTATGGAAATTATGAACTCAAATGTGCAACCGAGCAAACATTAATACATCAAAGCTCAAAAAATCTGTTTGTAGTACAATCTGCTGTCACCGGCCATATGTGCGTCTGGTCCTTACTGAAATCGGACTCTTTTTAATAGTCAAATGTTCTACACCCTGCCCCCTTATTTCATCAGCCAAGTTTACCCGAGAATCTTCAGGCCTCGACTCCATTTCCAGTCGAGTTTGAGAATATTGAGGATCTCTGCTGCTCCCTTCTGGTATCTTGTCTTGAATGATGGAATTGAAGTTATAAGCCTTTGATAAGCTTTCATGTTCATTTTCATCTTCACTTTCATCAAAAACTATCTCGCTCTCCAATGTCTGTGTCTGCATCTTTTCATCAGACGACATGTTAGTTTCCTTCACATTGTCGTCTATCGAATCCAAACTAGAATCAGATGGTGATCTGCTGTGCTGTGTTCCGTTCTCCCTCTGCTTAAACTGCTCCATACGTAAGCTTCCATCTTGATTTTCCAAATCATAGTTCTGAACTGAATGGATTTTCTCATATTTCAGTTCAACTTGTGTATCCTCTTCAGTTTGAAGTTTAGATTTCGCAAATTCAAGCTTAGCTGATACTTTCCTCGGTCGGAGGTTTGGACTACTCGAGTCATCGGGATCTGTTGATTCAGACCGAGACAGTTCAACTGCTGCTCTTGCAGCTTCTGCAGCATAAGCTGCTGACTCAAAAGCTGCTTGGGCTGCATGAGCCACATCCCTGTATTTCTTCTTCATTTTTACCGAATCTGAGAAATCTTGGACCCTTTCTATATCTTCAGGCTGTACGACCCTATTTTCTCCTTGATTAGAAACTCCTGACGGGGTGGACGGGCTTTTCTGCTCTGAATCCAGAATTTCCTGAAATTAGAAACAAATATGTATCATTAATGTTCATAAATGATTGAAAAACGAAACGACATTTCCCTAATATAAATTGCATACCACTCTAGTGGCTGATGGAATCTCCTCAATTTGAAGAACAATGTTATACTCTGAAGCAATCTCCTTAACAACCTTCAATTTGTTCTCCAAGCCTGGCATTCTAGTTGACAGCTTTTGTATAATCTGCACATAAGAACAAAAATATTAGAAAATTAACATCTTATTAATCTTTCTCTTAAATAGATGATATTGTTGCCTACCTGAAGATTAACTCCACAATTGTTACGCAATTCAACAGCGCGAGCTGCAAACTCTTTCCCATATCGTGATATGAAAGTCGCACGAAGCTCATGAAGTTCCGGGAATTCCCCACATCTTGTAGTGGCATAAATCAAGCTTGATGCAGCTTCCTTCAATTCATCAGGACACACTCTTAAAAAAAAAAAAAAAAACCTTATTAGAAAAAACTCAAAATATTAAAAAGAAATTGAAGTACTCAAACATGCAATAAGAAACCAACTTTTCTTGTTCTATGAGGTTAATTCTCTCTATCAACAGATTGCAATAGCCCTCCATAATAGTAAAAACATCCAACATATTTTGCTCCTTTATCACTTGCTCAACCTACAAACCATTAATCAAAACAGAAATAACAATTCATCTGTGAAAAACAACATATTATAGCATAATAGTGATGCCTTTTAATCAAAATTAATCTCTCTTTTATCCAAGTTCAACTGCATACAAATAAAGACTTTGAAAGTTAGAAAATTACCCTTAGAAGAGCTCTATCATGGTGGCCAAGATTAAGGAACTCCACTACATCTGAGTGGGCTACCGAGCAGCGAGCATGGCGCTGATTCTTGAGCACGGAAAGGCGGGATAAGGCGAGGTTCAAAGTGGCTTTGAATTTTGATGTTTTGAAACCCTTTCCAAGTAAAGCATCTAATTTCCTTCCCATGTCTAAGTTATCAAGTTTGTTTCTTCAAAGAAAGTGTTCTTTGTGTATAGATCTGTGTAGAAAGATGGGTAGAAGAGTACAAACGAGCCTTGCTCGTTTGCACCTTTGTTGATATTGATGACGAAGGTAAAGGACCTGTCTGAATATATATTCCATATATATATGCGTGTGTTAATGCAGAGTTTGGGTTGAGATAAGCGTGTGGGGATTTTTCTTCTTAACGAAGTTAACTACAAAATAGGCATGAGATTTGGTGATACGAAAATTGCACAATTGGTCCTTGATGTACTCACCTTATTGTAACTTTTTTTTTTCTCTTTTTGGACAATATTTTTCCTAATCCATTCAGTATTGTAGCATTATATAGGAGTGGGAAAAAAAAATGTCAATTGTCAGATCAAATTGAAACTAAAATTTTTTGGATCCGGTGAACCCATCAATGTTTCTATTCAAGAATGAACCAAACAGAATCGTTCATCAAATTTAAGAAGAATTACTTATTTTTACTTGAGATGTGTGATTTATTAGTTCAAAATATGTTTTAACAAATATACTTGCAAGTATGCTTTTCTTATTTTCTCAGAAATAAATTCTGAAAGCTTAAATTTTATGGTTGAAGCTTTGTAGTATTTATTTTAAGTTTCTATTGAGACATATATATTAAGAGCCCGTTTGGTACGGCTTAAAATCCAATTAAAATTGAAAATATGACTGTTATTATGTCTCACCCGTCTAATAAAAGTCAACAATAATTGTTTTAAATGATTTGGTTTGTAAATAATAGTCTTATATGCACACATTGTAGGATTTAACATTTACATCTTGACATTCCATACTCTAAATCACTGAAATCACAACATATGAGGTCTTAAGAGAGTGATCAGTGAATGGTAGAATTCACTCGAATTTCGAGGTGCTATAATTTGAGCAGGTTAGGTCCAAGATCTCTGCTCAATTTTACGACGAGTGCATAAAGGACCGTCCTACCAAAGATTCTCTCATGTTAGGAAATTTACAAAAGAATTCCAATAAAATATCTAATTTATTTTAGAGAATCAATGTTTAAAAATAAGTTACTTTTTTAAAATAAAAAGTGAGGTTGATTCTCCAAAAACACACATTTTATTCTTACTTTATAATAAATGCATTTAATAAGCTATAAATTTCAATACTCAACTTCTTAAATTATTCAAATAATATTTGAAATAGTTGACCATTGGCATATAAAAAAACATGGAGGTCAATAAATGTTTCTTGAAAAAGCAAAATGAATAGTTAAAATAGAGATTATCTTCAAAGTGAATAAAAGAATTCACTATTTAAAATTAAAAGATATTATTTATTATGCATAAAATGCCCTTTATAAATAAAGAGTAATTAATAAAAAAAACTCCAACTAGTTACTTAAATGTTAAGTTAAAAGAAATAGGAAACCACGAAAATACAAACGAAGAAGAAAAGGAAACACCCTCGCACCTCGAAAAGAAGAATAAGTTGAAGGACAAAATTGAATAAGGTCAATAAGTTAAGGATCGAAAACTCAATTTGCTTTGTGGACATGCTACGTCGGCCAGCCTCAATCCAGGAAATTAAGGTCCAATTGAACAAGTCCCCGCGTGCAAATAGAAAATATTTATGTGTCCACTCCAAAATATAATATTATTATTTAGAACCTTCATCTTTACTTCTCAACTTCACCAATGACATTTTTTCGATTTTACAATAAGAGTATACCATCAGTAAATTATATTAAAAAATATTATACAAGTAATGTTGTAATTGCATACATGCACAAAATATAATTGATGAGCTATGATTAACTTGATTATAAAAAGATATGAAATATTCGGAATTTTCTCTTCTAGTTAAGTGCACATATCATGTCATGACTCTTCCACAAATGTGAAATTACTAGTGATCGCATTATATTTTACTGTATGTTTAATATTTTATTTCATCAATTAAATTTAAAATATGTTAAATTGTTGAGTTTGGGCGAGTCACAGGTTTCTTCCAACAGGAATACAAGTATTGGAAGCAATCTCCGAATTAGTCCCAAGAGGTATTTCAAGAAAAAGACTGAAATTTATGTCTTTATTCTTGATTGTACAAAATTTCATTATGTTCTTTGGATCGATATTGAAAAACTTACAATTAATGTATTTGCCACTATAAATCTAATAGCTATCAAACGATTCAAGAGGTGCGCAATGTGGAAAGGGAACGTAGACATGACATTCCAATAGCAGAAAGGTACAACATTTGGAGATGTAATAAGATGAAAAGTACTACTTCCGATGCAATGTAAGCAAACTCTCATGTAGAAGCAAACATTTTAGCTGTAAAACACTTCTTAAATACATTCACATTAACCTCAATTTCCATAGCTAACCATTCGTATATGTTCTTATTTTAATTATACAGGGGAATTACTTACTGGCACCATACAGTTGCTATGCCGTGTAGTCTCCTTATATCCCTTTTTTGTGTCACCGGTGAATGAAAAAACGCCAACTGTTGCCCCATAAAAACCCTGTGAACCCCACGCATAGAAAAGCTCTTTAATTATGCAATTATAACAACAAATGCTCCAAAACATACTTACTCTTAGTTTCTCATTTAACGCGTTAATGTGATTTTCTCAAAAGCCACCAACTTGATGATAAACAGCAACAAGAAGATAAGATTAATTTGTTGGAGAGGATACTTGTCTAAAAACATAATCCTTCGTAAATTTCCACGACATGACACCAACTTTTTTCAACATCCTTGATAACGACAGAGAGACGTTCCCTGTTTCTTTCTCACGGGCAACAAAGTCCTGCCAAAATTCCCTTGCGTTTAGACAGACTTAATTTTCTCTACTATTTCTTCCATTTTATGAGTCTTGTGTTTATTGAAGACAATTTTGTAGGGCCCACACGTAGTAAATGAGCTTTACAAAGCCAGTACTTAATCAGAGGGTTCGTACAACTAGCTAAAGAACATGACTTCTCAAATCACAGAACCAATCAGATTGCATCCAAGTCCCCGTGCAAGCATGACAAAATTTGGTACCAAAACAGAAGAAATGTGGAGGACGACCATTTTAAACTTGTTCGATAAAGAAGCATAGCAAGATTTGTTTGGAAGAGTCTCAATAACTCTTGTTACTATTTTAAAATGAGTAGCCATTATGCGAATGTGAAATATAACCTCATTTAGCCCTTTCTGTGCCATGCAAGATTGGGTGAACACAACGCAAGATTAAACTGGTAAATTTAACATTCAACATTATGAACTTTGGACCTTACTACTAGAAAAGAAACTATTTACATTCTTCACTTGGAGAAACATACAGTACTAACTTGGCATCGTCCTCATAAAATAATCTAATACAAGTAGTTATAACCTAACCGAACCATAGAAAACATGTAGATAACAAGAATATGGAAGGTTTTCCTGAACAAGACCAAAAAATGTAACAAGTGAGAATGCGGAAAAGCAACCATAAATCCTTCTAAAAGACATTTCCTTTCACTGGTCATTCTGAAGATTTTTTTTTATAGTAGTTTATTTTAATGTCCTGTGATTTATCCTGCAGATTTTATTTTATTTTTCTTTTAATAATACAACTTGTTCTCAAATCACTCAAATTTCAAAAAGAAACATTATCGTATAAATATTGCACTGTAAACAAACACCACCAAGGGGCCTCAAATACTCAATTTCCTCTGGAGTTCATTAATGTGAACACTTGAATCCAATTTAAACAAAAATGGACAACATACAACAAAATGTCCTACCATGCACTCCTTCAAGGAAAGGGGTCTCATTGATATATAAGAGAACCTCTATTACTATATTAGTGATGAATGACTAATAATAATACATAATCCAGTATAAATCAAGCCAACAATGCGTGAAACAGCAGCAAAATAACCCCTCCATGACGTTCCCACATCAACAGCCACCATGAAGCCCGTACAACTGTTCTTTTATTTTTTGGTGAGGGGGTGGGTGTATATTCATTACAACTTTACTGTGGGGGGTGTACATTCATTACAACTTTACATCAGCTTTCATAGCCTTCCCAGTTACTGATTATATTCACAAGATAAACAATTATTTTCCTGCTTCCAGTGCAATTACACTCCAACAAAGGGAAGATTTCAGGAGACGTCAAAAATTGCTTTTAACAGGGCAATGAATGGATGATTGCTAATATAAATGCCATGACTACACATTCTCTCTCCCAATTTATCACAAATACTAGAATGCCTTTTATTCTGTACATGACAGATAGGTTTAGTGCAATAATATAGCAGTGGGGTGACATTCTATATAAATGCATAAAACCAGCAACTATAGTAACTAAAAGTTTTATAACAAGATCAAGGAACAAAACATATAAATCTCATGTCAATTAACCTTATTAGTAGAGAAGAAGAAAATACAGTAGGGGAAATGCCATTGAATTAAATGACGAGTAAACACAGACATCAGCAAACCTGTTCTTGCATTTGCAGATGAGATAATTATCTACACATAGAACAGAGCTCAGATTTGAAAATACTAATGAACTTCATAGAGTATGAAAATATTTTGTGAAATTTTTCCATGTTGATAAAATTTCTAGCACTCTGGTATGGAGGACTCATACTCCCTGATAAGTGATAAATGTCAATTAAATAGTGGCACGAAAACTATACTCCATATTTGGGGAGTATTATAATTTTTTCTGTGTTCAAGGATAAAATTGGCTCTATCGCGGCAGCCAAATCATTCTGGGAGAGAATCAGTCAGATAGCCAATGAAAGAGTGAAGTGCCAGCCCAGCTCCTTCCATATGGATCCAGCATTGCCTGGGCTGTTTCATGTCAGACCATGCGCCCCCTACAGCCCACACATACCATACATAACTAATGGCCAAAACATAACCGGCCAACGTCCAGTAACCAAAAATTTGGATGCTGGGGGCACTTGGGAGGGGTTGGATTTTCTCCTTTTTTTTTTT
>CAIGRH010120156.1:0-11883 GCA_903798295.1 Fraxinus nigra | reverse complement strand
CCCCCCCCCCCCGCGCATTTATTGTAGAAAAGAGAAGTTTTGGTGCAAATAAGGAGGCAGAAAACCAATACTACGTTATTGAATTCTTGTGTGGACTCGAGTACCATGTGCTATCCTATTTGCTAAGCAATCCAGCTCTAGAACCTCATTTCTGCCCCCAAATCCCATCTATTCTATGGCTAAGTTTTTAACGCAAACCAGGCGAATTGCCAAGGCACGGGATGGAAAGAACGTACATAAAGCTACATGGAACGTAAGGGACGAAATTATAGCAGTCAAACAGAGCACAAGTGTGAAAATGTCTAGAAACGTTAGTGTCTTCAGATAGTTGGAACATTCAAGACGCACCAGCAATTCGGGTTAGAAAGATTCTAGACAGCAAGCATCCAAGCGGCTTCAGGCTAGACAGCTTCTAGAAGGCAGCTTGTGCTCCTATATTCTATCTTGCCTCAGACTTATTCTAGTCGTGTCAAATACTTAACCACAAAGCTTAATCGAAGGCTGACTTAGCATTCTGAGGAGTGAAAAATTATGAGACACTAAGACTGCACGGTACTTGAAATCTACAAGCACATGACATATCGCTCGTCCAACTAACATAACAGGATATTCGATAACCCTGCTTTTGTTTGAAATAGGACAATGTGAGTGTAAAGTAACAAGTCCCAACACTAACTCCTTGAAGTAAGAATGTTGATTCACCATTCACTGGAAAATATATTCAGAAAATATGCAATTGTTAACTATTTTAAGCATTAAATCACATCCAAGTAAATCATATGATTCTAAGATATCTAACACAATAGCAACATTTACCTGCCTTTTCTTCTTGTCGATTGCTTCAATCAATCTCTTTTGAGTCATCAAGATGGTCCATGTTGCGCCTTCTAGCGAGTCTGTTTGGCACTATTCAAATTATTATTTTACTAAAAACCGTATATTCGGGCAAAATTCTCTCCGGTAAGATTATCCCACTTTGGAATAAGACTGTAATGGTTGAAGTGAATTCGATATACATAGTATTAACTTCAATTCATTTTTATTTTGTAATTTCACTAGTGGTTACAATCAATACCACTTCCATCTACAACCTACTCAAATGAGAAAATATGGCTCTTACGTCATGTAACTCCAGAAGCTATTGAATACAATATCTACAGTCGGAATTGGAATTGGAATCAACGATCAAAGTTAGTAGGCATGTAAAAGCTGAGCGAGCTCTAATTGCTGATTATCAAACAAAGTCACGAAGATTTCTTCTTCTCTTTCAAAGGTTCACAATCTGGTAAAACTGAGGTCAAAGGCATTGGTAGATTCCTTGCAGAAGAGATCATGGCCTTCCTCAAACGGTTGATTACAACCTTTGCCACCCCATCAATTTCCTCCTCATATTGCTCGTACACAAAGAACAACGTGAATGCAATGACTAATGCTGTAATTATTTAACCCGTATAAAAATGATCAGTTCATTGTTTAGAGTAGCATAAAAATTTCCATGTCGTAATTTAAAATTCATACCTATGCCAATGGCCAAGGCCAAGAAATGTGGAACAATCAACTTGCACAAGTAGAAGAAAGATGATACCTGCATCAATTGAAAGATGTTAAAATGTCTGCAAGAATTTCAAGCGAATTCGAGATCAACTAATACTATATATTTTCTCTAATATTAAATGAAAAACTTGCGAGCAACAAAAATGAGGGAAAATGACAGTTATAATAGACAGATACCACAGTCTCTTAGCATATAGATGATTCAATTTTATCATATAACAAGTGTGCATATCATGTACAGCATCACTAAACTCACGAATGCTTGAAAATAGATTTCCAACTATAACCCATTTTTAAAGCATTTGGATGTAACTAAAACCAACAATGCTTTCTTTCTTTTTTCTTTTTCCTTCTTTAAACTGAAACGTGGTAATTTAGTCATCAGCTAAATCAGCAAGTTCTACACTTCATGATGTTTGGAAAGTTTTCAAGCCAAACCACACCTCCAGCTCTTGGCATAAACATGACAGGCAATTGTGCTGGCTACCTGATTGGAATTCAGTCTAACAAAATTACAAACTAATGAAGGAAAAAATAGCATTACATTAGAAATACTATTTGAAAGTGCTCCCTCCTCTGCCTGAAGTTATGGATTATTGAATGCCGCCAATCCATTAAGATATTATCATCTTCTTAACCTGACTAATATGTAATAACCAAATTCTAAGGAAAATATTTCATAACACTATTGACAGGGTACTAATTGAGGACCCAAATATCCTGCATGAACCTTAATATCAAGTACCAATACTGTGGAGAGAGAGTAAATCGGTGGAACAATATGTGATATTGCTTTCCAATATATACATGACCATAGATGGGAAAGCCAAAAATTAAGGCTCATGCCACATAGAACTTTTTTATATGCTCTTCAGTTGATCGATAGGGTGGAGGGAGGATAGTAGTCAAATGAAGTTACAAGTGATATTCTAATGGTCAAACATAATGCTTTTGCAATATCTTTGGGTAATATAAAACTGTCAACAGATAAGTTGGAGCTTATTCCCATGTTCTTAGAATCCAAAATAAAATAAAACGAAAGTAGCATTTTTAAGCAGATTCTTGGAATAATTTCTCCGTTTAATTAAGCACACAAACAGGTTTGGAAGGTAATGTCAAGGTATCATGTCGAGGAAAGGCACTAGTCAATCACCTGAAGACTATAAGCATCTTTGAGCATACTCCTCCTCGACAAAAATGGAGGAAACTTCTCAGTACCCAATGATTTATGGCATAAGCCCAAGTCTAGTTTTATTTCCAAGGCTTTTGATCTCACAGTAAACCAAGTATAATTACATTTTTTAAAAGTAAACACAATACATGCAGGTAAACAACAAACATTGAATAATTATGCAATGACAAAACTATGTTAGTCAAGAAATGATACTGCATGCTTAATCAATAAACCAATGCATCATAAAAATATTCATTCTCTTTTATATAACAAATCTGTGATATTGTTGTGTGATTGTTTTATCAAATTTGTGTCACCCTGAAATCATCATTTCAATGCTACAAGTATCAGTACACATTCAATAACTTGCCTCATAAGGAGTATATACCCAATCCCACAAGAAGATGAGTTTTAGTTGACCAAGGACAGATTATCAAATAACCTCAGTAACACATTTTTGAAATAAATTTCATTGAATGAGCACCTTCAAGAAAGTGCACCAATCTTCTCCGTGGGCCAATAACCTTGTAACAAGACTCAGTTCATTCCACATACATGTCATGGCCAAAAAGGAATTTCTCATATCAACTTTTGAGACTTCAAAACAAGTTGATGATACTCTAGGAATTGTGAATCCACATCTGTAGAAATTACATCGTAGTCAGTGAAGCAAATATTTTTACAGAAATAGATCAAAATATTGATTGACATGGAAAATATATCCTAGAAAAGAAAATATTTTCCTTGTTTTGAGGAAATAAAAAACCTACTCCCCCGAAAGAAAATGTTTTCCTTAAAAACAAGTTAGGTATATTTTTAAAAGTTGGAAAATAATTTCCATGAAAAAAATAGTAATCAAACACTTCAAAGTAGGCATTTGGGTGGAAAACTGACATTTTCCATGGAAAAAAAATACAATCAAACATGCCCTAAGATTAAAATGGAAATGCAGTTTTTTAACTCATTCTTATACATAGGTGTAAAATCAGGTTTGCACACATAGTAGATAACTGATACCGTGTACTAACCAGATTACAACTTGTTTACTTGTGATAGCATGCTAATGAACAGAACAGAAACAAAGATAACCTAATCCATTATATCATGTTTCTGGAGCTCACATAGAATGGTTTACATTATAAAAATGAATAGTAAAATAAATCCCCAAAGCCAGAACATATGGAAAAAAAGAGAAACAGAAATTGCCCAATTCCAACTGAGAAGTAGCGTAGCAAGTCGAAGTTTTCTCTTCTTTCCATTGAAAGACATTAATCTCACTGAAGAACTGACCATGCAAAACATTGTGAAAACAAGAGAAGATTCCATCTAAAGACATAATAGCATCATCATCTACCAAAGAAAATCTCAATGGACATACTTACATATTTGCTGGTAGCATATAATATCCACAAAGCGAAACAGTAATCATCATCAGAAGCTTAGCAGCTGACGTTATAAATGTCCTCCCAGAAAGGAAAACCCAATAATAAAGCAGAGCCAGCAAGAGGAAACAGAAAAATGTTGTCTTCTCATCTCTCCACAGCAGAATATCTGCAACTGCAGTAAGGTATAATAATGTCATACTGAGATGAAAAATAGAATGCTTTACTTAGTTATTCTTTTTCTATAACATCAAAAAGGAGTGAGCGGGAGAATAAAAACTCAACAGTAGCATTCAGACATTTCAAAATATGCAGCTGATAGATTCTACTTATATTTTCCTTGATACATATGTGCCTTTCGATGCTCGTATGTTGAGGCTATGAGGTTCAGTTTTGTATAACCAACTGTCAAGGATAATGGCCGCAATGTCTTGCATATACATATTCAAATGGGAATGCTGATGACTTTGGCTAACTGCCTAAATCTCTCCCTGACAACAATTGCGGTAAATTGAGTTGCATTACAACACAATTTTAAATGATGTGATAGCACGATATTGATTCAGGTCATCATAGCTGCTTATACACAGAAAGATATAGACCGTCAAGATCAAACCTATAGAGTCTAAATGGGCTTATGTTGCCAACATTTACATGCTTGAGCTTATAATTAATTCTGCAATTTAAGAAATGTGAGATTGCAAAAATAAAGATAAGATACAGCACCCTGAAAAAATCACTAACCTTTCCCACTGCCTAACAGCTTATCCACTTTCGATTGCTCATCAGGGTCATTGTATCTCCTCAAAGGCGAGTCTTTGGATAGAGGAGAGAATGAATCAATAGTTAACGCGGCACCTTCCTGTGTCACAATTTCCATATTTAACTGTTGAGTCAAGATTATGAAAAGATCAGAAATTCTCCTTAGAGTATTTTTTACCCATGAAGAGACGCCCCTTCCACTTGGCACAGTCGGATCACAGGGAAAGATTTTCTTGGGACAATTAGGAAATCCCAGATAGAACTACCACGATAGCAGAGTAGTTTGAAAATATTAAGCAAAGTGCACTTGAATCCAATTTCAGCATCACTCTTTACTTTCACCCAAAAAAAATTAATAACTGAATGAACTCAACAACTAAGCTAATTAAGGATAACTGACACCCTCCAATTCAATATCTAATATATATTTACTAATTCAGACTTGCCCAATGAAGTCCCCCAAACAGGACAAAAATTGAAATTCAAACCACAATGTCAATGGAAAGGGGAAAAAAGAAGAATTCAAGTGCACTTTGCTTATTTGATGTAATAAAACCACTAGGTGAAGAATGGTGGTCAGCAGAAGTAGATGGCAGTAGTTTACAGTGGAAGGTGGTGGCAGCCTAAGCAAAGATTATACATTACCATGAGAATGGAGGATAATGTTATGAAAACTTTGTTGCAATCCAAAAAGGACTTAGACGAAAATAAGTCAAGTCATTCCTCAAATGGCATAAAATATTTTCACAAAAGATTTTTCTGAAACTGTAAGACATGAAGACTTTATTGCAATTCAAAAAACAATTTATACGAAAAAAATATTAAATTTCATCCCCCAAATGGCGAAAAATATTTTTCACAAAATATTTTTTAGAATTGCAACAGAGTTTATTCATTGCCGAATGCCATACGCAGAAACTGTAGGAACTGAAATATCACAGTAGCTCATAATTTTGATAAAAAACTAAGGCTACATCTCACTCTCTCAATTACACACATGCACGTATATATGCATTCAATCAACATACACGTCCCAGATACAAGAGCACCCTTCATCATTGTATTCAAAAACCACCTGCGCGTGTGTGTGTGTGTGTGCAAATTCTCAGACAAATTGTTGTCCAATCCAAGTAGATGTGTTTACAGAAACTCCATCAACAATGATTTTTCTGTCTGTATTATGTTTCTCGTTCTTCTTCTACTGAAATCAATATTTGTGCTTCTGTTTCTGAGTCAAGTGATCAATCCTAGATTTGGAAAAACGGAGAGGATAAACTTCTCAACAAATAGGAGTTGTTGGACTGCTGCCTAAAAATCTCAGCTGGCAATTGTGTTCGAACTCTTCAAGTTAGGTTTATACAACAAATATATGCATACACCTTAAGGAACTTGCAAATTTAATGTGTATTCAAGTCTGTAATTACTGTTTCAATTGATATTTGAGGGATCATTTATATAATGGGCATGTTGCATTGCCTTCAAGCAGTTGTCTTTAACCTCAACATGACCTGGACAAGTCACAATTCAAGTTTTGGTATGGTCTGAGATCCTCCTCAGATCTAGTTGGTGACTCCAAAAATGAGCAAGCAAGAGTATGATCAGGAAAAAAAACATAAATAAATTGCTCTCTTTTATTAAAAGAGACTTTATATGGAACATCTAGTTTCGAACACGGATACTTACTTCCAAGGAAACAACTGGTGAGTATCCAAGATGTGTCACAGCTGCAGAACAGTTAAATGTCCTTGTGCATGAAACTAATTTAGCAACATCATAAACCCACATGCATCGCTCAATCTTTCCAAAGTTCAATTTCATGAGCGTCAGCTTCACAAACAAAAGGAGGTAGTGAATCATCCGAGCAGGAAGATTGAAAATAGGCCTGCGACCACATTAGAAGAGAATATAAATTATTGCAGCTTGCCGCAAGCTAAAAATTACTAATAATCTGCTGCTGGAAAAATAAAAAATGCAACACCAAATAAACTAAAACTATTTGCAGGCGACATAAGCAGTCAATCAGCAAAGGAAACAAACAACCTTCACCTCAATATTGAAGAGACGGAAGTGGAGGGGAATAAATAGGTCAAACACAATCTCCACAACTCATCCTGGACTTGGTAATATAGCCCCTGTTTGAGACCCATTTCGAGGAAAAGAAAAATTTTGGAATAGTGATTGATGTGAGAATGTGTGGTGGGAAAGTGATGAACAGTTTTTTATTTGTGTGTAATATTATTTTATTTGGAGAATGTGGGGTTGAAATGAAGAATGAGAATGAGAAATTAATGGGTGTCAAACGGGGGCATAATGCATGTAAATAGTAACTGAAAAGGATAAAATACATATAACAGGATGAAAGTGGAGAATGTGAATAACAAACATGTGAAATATACAAGGAGAGAAGAAACTATTTCTGTTATTTTGTCGAATAAAAAATTCTTACTGTTTTCCCTTGAAAAGCATTTTTTTTTTTTTTTGGAAGTATAATATTTCTAGTTTCTACAAAGTTGAAGGATATGGAACAGCGAAAGTTCCTCAAGAATTGACCCTACTGAATATTTATTTACATTCACAAATTTTTTTTTGAGGCCATGTTCCCCAATTCTGTCGTGTATTAACAAATTAATGGAACACGTTCATGCCTTCTCTTGCACTATGATTTCGCTTGAGAATCATATTAATGGGAAACCATGTTTGCTAATTTTGGAGAAAATCTAGTTTCTTTCTTGGGCCTTTAAAAGAACTTCTTCCTCAAGAAATTTAGGGCTTTGCAGTAACCATAGGAAAATATTGATCAGATGCACTGTGATGAAAATTACTTCATATATTTGGCTTTAGAGAAGTGACATAGGTCTCAAGAACTTGCACCAGTCATAAAATTGGGACACGCTATTATACATTACTCTAGTTTAACAAGGCATAATGGGGTACCGAGGAGTTTTATGAGGCGAGTCGACGAGTCGTACTTAAAATATATAAAATACAAAAATATACTCAATATAAACCATAAACCATCTTAAAATATCCATAATATAAAAAAAAAAGAAGCCTAACTTGCAAACAAATACAAAATAGATTAATAAAGTATCGAATAATAAATTCTCAAATTAGTAATGTGATAAAGACTCGATAGGTGGAACATAAATAGAAAGTTGTTGTGTTGTATTAGAATTTTATTGAATAACGGAAAGATATATTAGGGAGCTAGAACACCGGTTTATGTGGCATTATATGATAGGTTTCAATTAAAGGTGAAATTATGTAAGTCATTTAATTGAACCGGTCATTTAATGTCACTAATGCTGCCACCAAACCTGGTATTAAACAACATTGGTGCTAAATAGCACTACTCAGATTTTATTTGTAATTGTAGTATAAATTGAAGTTGAATTACCAAAATGGTAGGTTTACGAGAGACCTACCTCTCTTCTTCATTCTCATTATAATTTTAATGGGATCCTCAAGAAAATCATAACATCCTCCTCCTCATCGCAATAAGTTTTTACTCAATATTGTCCTTCCCTAGCTATCATGTATTCTCCTTCCCCTTTCCCTTTCCCGCCCCCTCTACTTTTACATAGAAAAAAGAAAATAAAAAGGACTTCCACTTCCCCTTTGTATTTAAACAGAAAAAAAAAAGACCCGTAAACATACTTGGATTATAAAGAAATAGCCCAAAAATCTAAGGCCACCAACAAAATGTCCAGAAAACACAAGAAAAAGGGTAAACATTTTAGTCCCGTGAGGCATAAGCCTCACTAAGTCAAGGTATAAGCCTCACGAATGGACCAAATGTGCCTCAAAGTGTAGGCTTTGAAGCATTTTATGAAGGCCTCATGTATCGGTATTTGAGGCATAAGCGTCAAATAGCTTTTTTAAACAATAGTCTAGTGTTTAAAAAATGTAATTGGGTATTGAGGTGTTTTCTTGCTCCTCTCCGTAAATTAGAAAAAAAAAATGTCAACAAAATTGTTAAAATGCAAAGTAGGAGCATAATAAATCATAAAAAGTCTTGAAAATTCATAATATTCCTAATAGAATAATTTAAAATGTGCAAGCAAATGAAAAATCTATGAAGTAACAAAAGGAAACTATTACTTTAGTTGGCGAGTCATTGATTATTCCAAAAGTGGGTCTATGAGATACACAGTTTTTAAAGTTTTAAAAATAGCTAGTGGGGCAGTATCAATCAAGATTCTTAAGTTTTGTGGCCTACACACAAAGTTACTAAATTTGGAGAATTGAGTAGCACAGCCTCACAAGCCTTCAGGTGTGTGCCTTGCTCAAATGAGGCATGCGCCTCCATAAACAACCTCAAAATTAGGGCCACGAAGCATTTTTTGTTCGCCTTACTCCAAGGCTGGCCACAATCGAGTTTTTTTAAACAATGTTAATGCCCAATCAAGCTGCTCAAACTCTTGTACGTCATGATACAGCTTACATTCATCGGAATAGTTAGCAGAGGTCTCAGTTTGAATTTACAAATGCACGATAATGATATAATCAACATATAAATCAGGTAATTGAAGGATTTGCAAAATAAGCATCCAAGGAAGAATTAATATATTTTATACTCCAAAAATTTACCATATCAAGTAATTTGAATGAGGTTCGATACCTCTGATAACCAAAGCTCTCCAATATGAGGGGTACAAAATCCCTCACCTTCATTGGATCAAGATTCGTGATGAAAAAGACCTACAAAAATTTTAACTATAGGTAGACTTTCCTAATTCTTGAAAGAAAAGTGACAGCAAAAAATCAGCACAGGAACAACTAAAATACCTTTCCAGACGTAGAAACCATCTGAGAACTTAGAGATTCTTCAGCACAGATATGAGCATGGGCAACATTATCCACATAGGTGAAGTCTGACATATTCTCACTACTTCCTATAATAAACTGAAAAGAGAAAGCCTGTTACTAATACAAAAAGAATATGTACATGGGCTGCTGGATTAGAAATTCTACATGCAGCAAAAACCACAAACAAGGTAGCAATGATGAGAAACAACATTTATTTCACTCTACATTAAACAGAGAGGGAAGAGTTATTTTACATATGTCGGAGAAAATCGTGGAAAAATGTCGATGAAAAGGCCAGTATATCAACAGTACACATGTTGTCAGTGAAAATAAAGAGCAATAAAAGATTTTTCAAAATACTGTACCATAATTAATCAAAACCTGAAATATATGACATGAAATAGTTATTAAACCTTGGCCCAGCTGGAGTTTGCCATATTGATAAGTGATGGCATAAGTTGATTATCTCTAGGTCCAAATACATTGGAAGGACGAAGTGCACAAGTCAAAAGGCCATCAACTTTGTTTGCAAATAAGACCATTGCCTCTGCTTGAGATTTAAGGTCAGTGACCATGTTCTCAAACTGTTTCAAAGCATTTAAACAGAGGAGTGAGAGAGAATCTTATAAATGACTAGCAGAGAGTAGGAAAGAAGCAAAATCTCAAGCTTCTCGGGTCAGAAACATACATGGTTAGGGTATGGCAATGATTCTTCTACATTACATATATCACGTGAACCGCCAAAAACTACATCAGCAGAACTGTTGTATATAAGATGTTTAACTTTACATTCTCGACAAGCTTTGAGTACATTTTTTGCACCTGAAACGCGGAGGCAATAGGAATATTAGTATAGGATGAAAAGCAAAATAAAATCTAACTGGCCACTGCATCATAATAGCTTGTTAAATGAAGAGAAATTACCTTGAACGACAATTGTATAGCAAGAAAAGAAGTCTCGAGGGAATGAAGCCATAGATTCAGTATAGAATACAACTGACACCCCTTCCATAGCTGCATAGAGAAAATATTATATTACTGAACACATTCCACATTGTACTAGATGTCAAAAAGGCTCGACTAGTAGATTCGAAAGGAATATCAACATTCCAAACATATGCTTATAATAAACCATCTTTAAAGTTCATAACAAATTGCAAACAATCGTAAAATAGATCAATAAAACAAATAATACATTGCAAATAAGTAATCACATAATCTATTACTAGAAGTAGAAAAAACCTAGATATCCCACATATCATCACTATTAATAGGATATTTACGAGAATCAACATATTTGATTCCCTTGTCATCCTCCTCATCACTATCGGTCTCTTCTCATTCTTTGTCATCATCTACCATTTGCAATAATACCTTCATCTTCCTCTTCCCTTTCCCCTTCCCCTTCCGAAAAAATGAAATCAAGAAGCCCATAAAATGTTCTAGGCTATAGCCAAAGAGTTAAGAGAGTCGAGGACAGTAATACAAAGCCTAGAAAAACTTAAAAAGTAAGGCAAACGAGTGCGTATCCAAGACATAGTTATTGTGACGATTTATTATAACAATAAAAGGTGGTCATATTGCCACCACAATTTTTATTTGATACACCACATTTTAATTGCAGTTAAACTCCTCAATCTTTGCTCATCGTAGCAACTATTTCCTTAACTTTTTTCGTCAAGTTCTTATCTTCAACTTTCCATTAATTAGTACGTCTCATCCTTGATGATGATTAATATCAAAATATTTTGTTTTCATACTTTGAAATGAAGTAAAAATATTTTTCACACTTTTTATTTATTTATTTTTGAAAATAAGCTGAAAAAATAAGTTATTTTCCGCCAATTCCATGGACTTTTGAACATAGAACTATTATTAAATACAAAATGTGTTAATTGATGGAAAGTTTGAGTATAAGAATGTCATAAAAAACCGTTTGAAACATAAATGTTATAATGGGAAAAGATTAACCTTAAGTGCAACTATGGTGCAAGAAATAAAAATCCTGGTGTGAATATAATTACCAAACCATAAATGATATATGTACATGTATATGTGGTGATCAGATATGAATGGATCAAAATTTCTTTAAAAAAAATAAATAAAATCGTTCCCACACCTCATCTGTCTTTTAGTAACTCCTTATGTACAGGTGTTCATGTTACACCTTACTTTGAAGCATGAATTTTTTTTATTTTAATT
>CAIGRH010120133.1:0-15822 GCA_903798295.1 Fraxinus nigra | reverse complement strand
CATTCAAGTGACAATGTGGCTGATTTATTTATAAAAGCACTGTCAACATCTACATTCAAGAAATTGGTTCACGAGATTGGAATGCGTCGACTCAAAGATTTTCAGTGATCAACATCAGGGGAGTAACTCTACTCTTTTTCCTTCACTTGGGTTTTATCCCACTGGATTTTCCTAACAAAGTTTTAATGAGACTGCATTTATATTTAATACTCCAAAATAACTGTACTCTTTTTCCTTCGTTTGTTCCTTTTGTCCCATTGAATTTTTATCAAACAAGGTTTTAACGAGACTGCTATTTTGTAATGTGTCATTCAGGGGAGTGTTGTAAAAGGAAAGTATATTAAGGTTTAATGTGAATGACACTTGTACTCCTGCAATCCTAAATATTATTACCATATGTATTCCTATTGCTGCCCTATAAATATAGGAATTTGGTTCTCATTATAATATACAGAAAAGTCTATTGACTTTTATTCTCTCTTCTCTTTTCTCTCTTTTATAACATTCTCAATGTGATATTTAATATATTATAAATAAGCTGCTTTGCTTAAGTATTAGTTATAAAATATTTTGCCAATTAGTCCACAAAAAAGTTGGCTAAATCAACGTAAACCTATAAGTACTTTTAATAAATTATAAGAATCATCAAAAATGAAAATCCATATAAATTACTCTTCCCTAATCTATTCATTAAAAAAAAAGGCAAATTTTTACAAAATTCATTTTTAAGGATATGGGACTCAAACATGGTATTTGTGCTTGTTTATAATCGATCAAACTTTTTTTTTATTCATGCATTCTTAAAATCTACACGTGTTATTTATTTTTTTATTATTTCTATCTATTTATAATTTAAACATATTATAAATAATTTTTAACCATGCTTTAAGTCAAGGTTGATAGGTCAAAAAGGAGAAAAGTAATTGCAATTTTTGGTTTGTTTAATTTCTAAAACAAAGTTAGGTCAAAGCTAAAAGGGCAAAAATAAAATAAAAATCTCGAGTAGATAATTGAGGAAAGGGTACAAAAAATTTGAAATTTCCAATGAAATATCCCAATTCCAAATGAGCCTTATGCTACATCGTTTCTTCTTCGAATCTTTGGCCACATATTTTTGCCTCACTCGATTTACCTGTCCAACTCAAAACAAAGGCGAATCCCTTTTTTCTTTTTAAAAAGAAAACATTTTATTGTCGGGCCAATTCTTTCCAATTACACTTTCCCTTACAGTCCCTGGTTTGGTGGAAGAAGTAAGTCATTCTTGATGATGGGTTTTGATTTGTGACCCAAAAATTGGAGCTTGTTTTGAAATGGGTCGTTTTTGTTGATGGATTTTGCAGTTCAGATATTTCTGGTAAATGTGTCCATTGGGTTTTCTTGATGTTTTCTGTAGTTCATCTGAAAGTTCAAAGGATTTGACGAAGTCTTCATTTGGGTTCTGACTTTGATACTGATATAAGGCTACTTTTTGTTTTGAGGGATTCTAAATCTCTGTCTGTTTAATTGGTTAAAAAAATAATTGTGTGTAGTTGACAATTATTTTATTAGAGGCGAGGTTGTTTCATTTTTTTTATTTGAATGCTGAGTTATTGTTTTTTCATATAGATAGTCTAAATTGACTGCAATTGGGGATTTTTATTTGAAGAATATAGGAACAAAGAGTACATAACTTGGCGCTTTCTTGTTCTTACGTACGACTTTTTATTTCTCCACTTTCATCTGAATATAGGAAAAAGAGTACATAACCATTGGGTTTCTTGTTTTCCGATTAATGGAAATTCTTTTGGGGATTATGTTGCTCTGAATTGAAAGAGAGTTAGTTTTTTTTCTCTTGAGGTGACTAGAAAATGGATGTTTGGATTGTTGCTGCAGCAGCTGGTGCTGGGTATGTAGCTCAGCATTTGAAAAATCTTTCGCCGGTTAAACAATATTTGTCAGATTTATCTTCTTCTGATGCTGATTCTGATAGATCGAAACCCGTTGAAGACGAGCGCTGCTCCTTCCGCAGTGCCTTTTTGAAAAATAAGCTTGTGAAAGATGTTTGTAGAGAAGAAACTTGGGTTTCTCAAGAGGCTTCAGCAGCAGAAATGGCTTCTACAAGTGGGTTTGGAGGTGAAAATATGGTGGCATTGGAAAACCTAATGATTTGCAGCACATCTCCCAATTCAAATTTATTACCGAGGGTTTTGAACAATGAAGATGTGCTAGAGGATTGGGAAGGCAGAGGACAGAACATTGATGAGGTTCATAGTGATTTATCATGTCAACTATCTGCAAGAGAAATGAGTTTTTCTTACGTTGTTGAGAGAAATAGAAGTAGACTTAGAACTAGACGAACTAACAGACAATTCATAAAACCCTTAACATCTCTTGAAAGTTGTCTCATGGCTCAGTTATACAAGGAGCATTCGGAAATTGAAGAATACACCTTTAGTTCAACTCATTCACCTTGTAAACCAACTGTACGGCCATTTGTAGTTACTGATGGGAGCAGAATAATCAGCAGAGCTGGTTATGAATCCTTTAGTTCTCCAACTGGAACAGGGAAAGATAACTTGCACGAAAGTACTTATTCACAAGATGGGGAGGTTGTTCTAGGAATTCCTGGACTACCTAAAGTTGCATTAATGGAGTGCCGTAATAAAGCTAAAACTGGAAAGGAGAAGGTTGCAATATCGAGCAATTCTAGTAGAATGGTCAATGGAAATACCGATAATTCTCCTGAAGGTACTAATCTTGCACATATATATATGCACTTTGTGTGGGATGCTGTTAAATGGACTGTTTATTTTGTTGGATGTGTTTTTGATTTCTGTAATTGAAGACATTGTGCCACCACTGTAACCATTTTGAAATTTTTTCTTGTGAAAACGTTTTGCTTTTGCCATTGTGTTCTCAGACAGATTGGTAAGTTAGACTTGATTGCTTATCACGTTGCTAAAATGTTTCTTGTCTGACATTCTGTGTTTGATTAGGATCACCTGGTGGAGCTCTTAATTTCTATCGTGGATTCTCTATTGGCATAATATCTTCTTTCTTGGCACATAAAATGGAAATAGAAAAACTGAGTACCTTGTTAAGGCAGACTGAGAACCTTGTTCAAGATCTGCAGGAAGAACTTGAAATGAAAGATTCATTGACTATGAAGGAGCTCGCTGTAGAAAATTATGAATCTTGGGATATGCACGACGACTCTTACTACAAAGAAGCAGTGGATGCATTTAGCCCTGAACAGAAAGTGGACAACTCAACAGAGCATTGTCGTGAAGAATATGGTGACCAGAAGGAAGAGGGCATATCTTTGAGTAACATTGAAGCAGAGCTTGAAGCTGAGCTGGAGAGGTTGGAATTAAACATGAGTTCATCTAAGTTGGAAAAGAAAATATCTAATTTAGCGGAGGTGAGCATGTTGTACCATCTTATGTTTGAATGCCTCGATGATTTACTCACGTGCTTTTGGCTTTCAGCATCCATCAATTAACATTGAGCAAAATGTTAGTTTCATGTTTCATTGAGAATTAATGTAATGATGCTTCGTGAATGTTTTATGTGATAAAAGATTGGGCTAATGTGTAAATTCGCGCACTATTACTGAGTCATGAATTAATAGTACTACTGATTAATTCACTGCCAGACACTCAAGGATTCAGAGGGATTCTTTAGCTATTTTTCATATTCTTATTTAATGTTCTAGAATTATTTCTTTCGTCTCCATTGTAAGATTGCCTTTTTTCTGGAAAATACACATCACTTACACAATGTTGGGCTAAAATAAAAATTAATACTTTATTCTTGATGATTATTGCTGCTAAAACATTCGCCTCCTAATTAATCCATATCCATTTACCCATCGTGGTCTTATCATTGTCAAATATTGAGTGGACCACTTATCATTGCATTTCCACGCAAGCATTTGTGAATGCCACACATGCATTTATAATTTTATCTCATTGGCCACCTTCATATTTCCTTTTGTATCTTCTTCTTAAGTTTTCTCCTTTCCCCTATTATCTAAATTTTTGGGTGTGCTTGCTTGTGAATTCAAGAAACTGATTTTTGACTGAGTAGATAGTTAAAACTCTAGAGTAGGTCTTAACAAATCCGAGCTTCACTTTAAGTTTCTTAAGGTCTAGTTTTTGGTCAGATTTTATATATTCTTGAACTTAGGTTCTTAATATGTGAAACACATGTTGATGTTTGTGCGAGGATTAAATGGATTGTTTGTTGTACTGAAGTGTATATTTGACATTGTAAAGTGTTGAATCTCGTCATTTCAATTTTCCATATATGACCTTTGTTGGATGCAGTTTGATGGAAAAATACAGTATATAAGACGTTTCATGGTTTTATTTTCTCTGGTTAATGACATTGTAGGTTGACAAAGATTTCATAGCAGATGATGTTGAGGGAGAGTTGAGAGCTGACTTGTTTGACAAACCTTATGTTGATCAGGATGAAATTGGTTGCTCAACCCCCTGCTCCGTCCACTATGCGGTCTCCCCAAGAGAGCTGAGTTTGCGGTTACATGAAGTCATTCAATCCCAACTCGAAGAACGTGTCAAGGAGCTTGAGATTGCACTTCAGAACAGTCGGAAGATGAAATATGCTGAATCCAAGAATGCACCTCGTTGGAGCGAATTTTCTAACGGAGAAGGATCTTATGAAGATGCATCTACAGATGAGCCTGTGATTATAAATTTATCGGGGGATGCTCTAGCTGCATACAATGAGGCTTATGACGAGTTTGCAGAGGTAGCCAAGTCGGATGAAGAGGACTTGCCATCTGGGCTTGAAGAGAGCAACGTGCAAGAAATCTTTCAGGATGGGCAGCAGGTTCGTAATGGGGGCTCAAACCATTACACACAGCATTCCATTGTTAATGGAAGGCCACCATTGTTATCGGATCATAGAAACGACATCATATTTAGCACGGATAAGAATGGAGATGGTGAAGAAGAGGAGAGGCTGTTGATAAGGCAAATTGTAGAGAAAGCTAGGAAGGGATTGCCTGTAATTTTAAACGCTCATATAGCATTGTTTTCAACTGATGAATACCAACACTAAAATAAAAGAAGAAAAGAAAGAGAATTTGCAGATTATAGACTTCAAGAGGAATTTTTTGCCTTGACTTGTTTCATTCTTTACTATTTTGACAGAGAAAATGCTCTTCATAGATAGACAAATGGGTAATCCGATAGATTGATAATGATCCCACAGACTTTATATTTATATGTAATAAATAATTAAAAGGCTCTCTCATTAATGCAGGAGCAGCAACTAATACAACCACCGAATTTTTTGGGATTTCGAAAGATACATCTAAAACATTACGTGCAATACGCTAAGCCCTGGAACAAACAAAATATAGATCTCCCATTCAATCCCAATTCTAACTTATTCTTAACATTGGAAGACTGGACAAAATATAAGACTTTAGGCCCCATTTTGAGATCTAATTGTACACAACTTCCTGAAGCAAGTGGACTCACGAGTGTCCCTTGTAGCCTTTAGAAAAAGCTCTCACGTTCAGACCTGATTTGCAATTCCAATGAATATTCAATAAAAATATTCATAAGTTTGGCAATGATCGTTGAAGGGTCCACGCCTTTGAAGCCAAAGTTGCAATCATGTCAAGCTGAGGAAACTGTTGAATTTGCTTGCGGGAGTGAAAGGAAGAGTTAAAGTTGGTGGATGATATAAATGACGAACAGAAGATTACATCAACATACACCAGAATAAAAATTTGCATTATGTTGCCCATAAAGCAATTTTTAAGTATCCATACCGTTCAGAGGGACTTCAATCATTAAACAAAATAGTCTTAAAAAAAATTAGTAGAACATCCATCTCTCATATCAAAGGCAATAGTCGGATGCAATTACACAGGGCAATCCAACTATCCCCTTCTATCAGCATAATTATCAGGGGTATCATTGTCGTCTCTATAGTTTCCTTCCACGGGCTCATCTTTGTCATAACTGTCAACAGCACCTTCCATGTTTTTGCTTTTTTCGGTATCAAACTTCAACTGACCTCCCTCATCTTGTGCAAAACCGCTGCCAGCAGGACCCATGTTATTATCAATGGAAAGGGTGTCAAGGCCCTCACCACCTCTAGCAACATCAAAATTCTGACCATCACCCCCATAATTTAGACTACCACCACCAGTGTAGCCATCTCCACCGCCTGTGGCAGTGCCAAAGTTTCCCCCACCGCCACCAGCACTACCAAAGTTCCCACCGTAGCCGCCGCCGCCGCCACTGCCATAGTTCCCTCCATAGCCACCACCGCCACCTCCATAGCCACCACCGCCACCACCATAGCTGCCACCACCACCATAGCCGCCACCGCCGCCACCATAGCCGCCACCGCCTCCATAGGCAGGAGTCCTGTCATTTGCATAAGCCACCCTTACTCTGCGACCATGAAGATCCTAAAAGAATGTCAGAATGAAATATCAGTCAAAATGTATGACGAAATAAAATCAAGCCAAACCCCAAGAATGTCAACCATACAACGCAGGGTTAACCTTTTCCAATTGGAAAGAAAAATTGAAGAAAATAAATGAAGTAACAAGATGAGGATACCTGTTGATCCAAGGCCTGGATGGCAGCAGATGCATCCTCAACAGTAGAAAATGTAACAAAGCCAAATCCTCTAGATCTGCCAGTATCACGGTCAACAATCACCCTTGCTACAAGAAATATCAGGTTTCAGTAATGTTTAAAGAAAGTTTTCAACTTGCTATTCTACTCAACTCCCAAAACAAGGAAATGCCCACATAATCAATTCGATATAAATGATTATCCAGTAAACAAGAGGAGATATTTTAAAGATTCTCCAACTTGTTTAACATTCATCTTTACGTATCAAAATCTAAGAGTAACTGCTGCAACAAATAAATTTGCAATTCAGTCCAACAACCTATTTCTATAACAAACATTGTTACCTTTCCTTTAAAAAAGCCATGAGAATAATTTCATGCCTGTGCAGCTGTGCCAATGTCAAGAACATGCATGAGGTGATTGCAAATTGTAAACTCAAACTATTCAAAGAAATAAAATGATCACCGAAAA
Source organism: Fraxinus nigra (assembly GCA_903798295.1). Taxonomy (NCBI): domain Eukaryota; kingdom Viridiplantae; phylum Streptophyta; class Magnoliopsida; order Lamiales; family Oleaceae; genus Fraxinus; species Fraxinus nigra. Next base: position 8,746 of record CAIGRH010120133.1, on the reverse strand, counting down.
AAAACACACACCTACATGTGTAAGCACTAGTGGTGTTTAAGGAAAACACCAATGTATACAAGTTCCGACGTAAATAAATTGGATTGTATAAACACTCAAGTCCACTCAGCATCCTTTCAATTTCAGTTCTGCAAAAGAATGATTTTACAGAACGTATATTTTATTAATTTATCAAAATATAAGAAACTGCTATTTAGGACTAGGAACCAATAAAGAAGCAAAATTTAGTTATTCTTTTACATTTCACCAATATACCTTTATGAGAAGGGTTTTGACTTTTTTCAATAAGTATACAGTGGCATGTTAACTATGAACATATAAAGATAGAAGGATCAATGGTTCTTATAATAATTTTCTTCAATAACCATGACATGAATGGCACAAATTACATCAAACTATCACACCATCATTAATAACAATCTGGGTATGCTTAAAGTACCTTCAGCAACTTCTCCATACTTACTAAAAGCCTCTCTCAGACCTGAGTCATCTGTGCTGAATGAGAGTCCTGCAAAAACCCCAATATCACGAGATGTCAATACTAGTCTAAAACCCAAAAAAATTACTCAATCATAATTTCAAAAATAAGAATTAAGAACAGAATATTGTACCTCCAATAAAGATTTTCGAGGTTGACATGCATCTTATTGCTTGAAAGAGGGAGGATTGGGATGTTGAGATTTCCTGACTGATGTGATTACTCACAGTCCGGCTTAGTATATTACCAGCTTTTCTAAGGAAGGCCATTGCACAGACCTAAAAATGGAATTAACATTGCCTAATAAACACAATATACAGAGAATCTCTGCCAACCCACTTTAGATTCAGAATACTCTAGGACAAATACTATTTTTCAGTTCTGATGCATCAAAAGAAACATGAAGATTAGGCAATAGAGCAAGATGAGCACATGATTAACATAACAACCGGACTCAGGAAGAACATATATATGAGATTCTTTGTTTTCATACTTGCGCAAATTCCAATATTAAAATCTACCCTTATTTTCAAGTTTCCATTTAACAAGGCCTAAACAGCGTATTTTCGCTCTTAAAAGCTTCACAAATTCTCAGTTGCAGGCAAATATATTGTCTTATCACACAAATATCACAAAAACAATCACAAATGTACCAGAATATTAATAACTTTGTTTTATCTTCTTCTTTTTTCAGCTATTACAGAAACAACATATTTCATAACAAAATTGTAAAGTTCAAAATACATAAAAGACTACTCACCACTAATCATAGGCACAGTCAATTTCATAATCAAACCGAAAATAGTCACTTTAAACCCACTAAAAATAACACACCCGAACACCCACAATATTGAATATCATAGTAACAATCACGTAACATTAGGGAAAATCTTACCTTCTGATGGGCTGTATCTAAAACCCTAGAGAGATAACGAGGGTTTATGAAGGACAGAGAAAAATGGATTTAGGGTTTATACCTCGACAGTGTATATAATAATGAAATGAATGAGTACCCACCGTTGATTTTTCATCAAGAGATGTGGACCGTATGGAACTACGGGCCGGGTCAAATGAATAATATGAGTGAAAGAATAGAATAATGATGTTTACGATCATCATTGCTACATCACCGATATTTTATCATCATAATAATAAATATTTTTACTCGAAAGAATAATATTATCTAGCACTGAAATTGTTGCGAGATAGACCTTTGTGTTCATCTTGACGGATACGGTGTTCCGGCTACTCCAATCAGCTGTTGCTACTTGCAAAATGAGGTCGGGACTTTCTCTCCCGTTGTACCTCCGACGTGAGAATCAGTAATCGATTTTGAGTAGGAAAATAGTATAATGCGAATTAAAGCAGTTCGGGTTTCAATAAGAAAAATCTCTCATCTTGAAGGTATTTATAGGCACATGTGATTACGCATATGTTTAGTGGTTGCTGGTGCCACGTATCCTACGTAAGTTTCCCCACTTCCCCCACGTTCTGGTAGAATGACCCTCACTCCTCAAGTGGTTGGTCGTACTCACATTCGCTGTTGGACGATTTTTGTTAGCACTTTGTCATTTGTATGGTTAAGTACGTCATTGAACTTATTGCGATAGACAGGATATGTAAGCGTAGAGGGCCTCCTGGGTCGACGACTTCGTTGAGGTAGACAACCTTATGTTAGTAGATGGCCCACGTGAATGTAGATGGCCTCATGGGGTCGACGGCCTCACCGGGGTGATGCCTTCATGGTAGTAGACGTGTAGCGTATTTCGAAGAGTGTTGACCTTATTTGTCCGTGTGGTTAATTAACAATGTCATATTATATCAAGTACCAATGATGTTATAACATCAGTCTATGTGTCAATATGTGATATGTTCAATTAAGAGTGAAATTATGTGATTCATGTAATGGACCTATAATTTAATGTCACTAATGCTCACACCTAAACTAGTATTAAAAACCTGTGATACTAATAAATAACATTAAGTTTAAAGAAAAAATCATATGTAAGAGATTTATGACTCATTTCAAAATTAAGAAAAAAAGTTTAAAAATTCAAAAATCAAATATTAATTAAATTTTATTTTATGAAATAATTAATTAATTATATACTTTATTAATTAAATATATTAATGTCACAATTTTATACAATTTGGTCACAATTAATGAATTCATTAGTCAATAATTATTTCTCGAACATAGATCAAATTATTTATCGATCACAAATTAATAATTTTATAGGTCACAATTTATTCATCGATCAAAAAATCATAAATTTTATAAGTCACAACTTATTTAATACTCACAAATAATTTTTCGGTCACAACTAAATAAATTGTAAGTCACAATCACATTTTTTTTAGGTAATGCATTATTTCATCATCACAAATTAACTAGATTAATGGTCACCATCAATCAAATAATTGATCACAATTTATTTAATGATCACATATTAAAAGATTTAATGGTCACAATCAACCAAATATTGATTACAAACACTCTTCTTCTCACCACACCTCATTCCCTTCATCGACACCACCACCATCGCACTAGCATAGTCGTCACCACCACCTCAACAACACCACCCATCCTAAATCACTACACAACCATCGCAGCTGCGATAGCATCGACGATTACAACAACCATAAAACAAATAGAATAGAACTGGTAAAATAAAGAATCATTGCTTCGAATGGTGCTGTGTGCAAGGCGCTACGCACAGCTACTACGGCAACTCTGCACACGGCGGCGCTATCATCGCTCGTTGCGCACGATGTTACTACTGTGGCTTCTGACGACGTTGCTGATGTGTGTTATCGCCTGCTATGTGTTGACGATAGGCCTTTCAGCGCTGATAGAAAAGAGACCGCAGAGAGAATAGAAATGAAAAAATGATTTATGGTTAAGGTTGGGAGTGGGAGTGGGAGTGGGGTGGTTATGTAAATTAAATTTTTTGTATAAGATGATTATTAAAATTTAAAAATTAGATTATTATCTGATTTTTGTATAAACAAATCTTAAATTTGATTTTTGAAATGTAATTTTTAAAAGTAGGCTTCCATTTAATTTCCATGTAATATTATTGTCATTTGCCACATCAAGATTTAGACCTGTTGATATTTATTTCAAAAAATCGATAAAACATTTTTTTTTTTTTTTGTAGAAAACTGGGGAATGTGTAATTTACATGAAAGAATTACTTATACCAAAAAAAAAAAGTAAAAGGTCTGTAACTTTTTATTGAAGCAGATTATATGCATGCGGATAATTTGATTTCTTTTAACATAAGGATGGGTCAGCCCCCCAATCCATTATTATTATTTTTTTTGGATGAAAAAAAGAAAAAAAATTATGTATTAGCTCGACTTGTAATCTGCTTCTAGATCCGTTCTTGAGAATGGCAAATTGGCAATGTGATAAGTTCAGACGACCTTTTCAATCTCCCACCCGAGTAAGGATTTACTAGAGACTAGGCATGAACAAGGCAAAATGGTTAAAATATTCTTGTTTACTTTCACTGTTACTTATTTATTTATTTTAATTTTTTGAAACACAATATAAACTTAAACGAAGAAAAATAACATAAAAACAAAAAAACAAGAAGCAAGGTATGGACGGGTTATTTTGTCTTCCTACTTTAACATAATCCTCTGCAACAGTATCGAGTAATGGTGAGTGTAATTGATTATTAGTTATTTTTTCAAAAATGGGCAGAAAATAAATATTTTTTTTCAATGGGTTAATTTCACAAACGGTCACTGAAGTTACCTAAAAATCACAAAACGGTCACTGAAGTTTAAAACTTACAGAAACGATCACTGAAGTTTAAATGTCTTTCACAAACGGTCGCTGAATTTTCAGATTTTTTGGGTGAGTTTTGTGGCAATTTTTCGACAACTTCCGACCACTAAGACCGTCGGATTTGGATACCGTTGGAAAACTCACAATGTCATCTTCAATTACCACCAAAAATCTCCCCATAACTCCAAGGTATTCGGCCGAAATATACCCACGAACCCGGCTACCGAAAAATCTGAAAATCTGCCCAGATTTTCAGATTTTTTGGGCGAGTTCGCGGCAATTTTCCGGCAACTTTCTACCGTCAATACCGCCGGTTTCAAATATCATTGGAAAGCCCACAACGTCATCTTCAATTACCACAAAAAATCTCCCCATAACTATAACGGATTCGGCCGGAATAAACCCACTAAGTCAACTACCAAAAATTTTGAAAATCTGCCCAGTTTGGGTGTTTATTCCGGCCGAATCCGTTATAGTTATGGGGAGATTTTTTGTGGTAATTGAAAATGACATTGTGAGCTTTTCAACGGAATCCAAATTCGACGGTCTTGGTGGTCGGAAGTTACCAAAAAATTGCCACAAAACTCGTCCAAAAAATCTGAAAATTTAACGACCGTTTGTGAAAGACATTTAAACTTCAGTGACCGTTTCTGCAAGTTTTAAACTTTAGTGACTGTTTGTGAAATTAACCATTTTTTCAATAGGATAGTGTACTAGTGATGGGAGGGAAATTAAGTGTGTCCTTTATACTTTTGGGGAAAAGGTCCAAAACCTTTCAAAAGAGAGTAAATTATATCCAAATCTTTAAATCGTAGCAAATAGTCCTCAAACCTTTCAAAAATGTATAACGGGAGGGACCTCTTAACTATTTTTGGCCAGAATTTCGTTAATTGACCAAGAAAAAGAACTCTGACCTAATTTTGATTAATCCAATGATGAGGAAAAAATATCTCATTACCTTTTTTGAAAGAAAGGGGGAAAAATTTTATTTCTTCATCTTTTTCCCCATTCCACCCAGCCAGCCAACCCAATCAAACCAAATTCACCTACCTCGTCCCTATCTCCTCCCTTTTTAATGTCTAATTTTCTCATCCTCTCACAATCAACAATAAAGGAACTGCATCCAAATTGGGAGTAGCATGCCACCGCCATAGCTATGACCCTAATTGACCGTAAAAACCCATCTAAAAATTCTACGAATGGCCCTAATTTCATCTTCCATTGTATTTGTTGTAGAATGTGAAATACGGGTGGAATTTCAAGCGCGAAACTCAGCTGATTGCTGCATATGAAATTGGGACTCGATGGAGGTGGTGGTAGTGGCTTTCGTTTGACTGAGATGTGGTGGAATGGGATGAAGTAGGGTTAGGGTGGGTTACGAAAGAAGATGACGAAATAACTATTTTAATTTCTTCTCTTTTATTTTTCGAAAATAGGTCAAGAGACATTTCTGCGATTCATTAGATTAATCAAAATTTGGTCATATCTTGTTGCCTTGTCACCTAACTATTTTTTGGGGCGGGAATCATTTAAAGGTCCTTTTATCGCACATTTTTTGAAATTGTTGGGGCTTTCTACTACAATTTAAAGGTTTGGGTGTAATTTGCATTATTTTGAAATGTTTGTAATTTATGCAGTAAATTTTTCTACTTCTTATTAACTTTTTGATGCATATAGCCTCTGTTTGGTCCCTATTAAATTTATAATACATTTTTTTCTCTCTTCTTTTTAATCACACATTTGCAAATAAAACAATATTAAACATAAGTCGAAAACTTTTCTATCTTTTTTCAACTATACATTTTCCAAAAGATAATATTTCAAAAATTATAACATCAAATAATGGGGCAAAATGGGGGCATAGTTTTCAAAATCCAAACCATATAGGACAATATCACTAACATTTGTCTTAATAAGTATTAGTTATTATAGGCAATTATCGAGTAGTTCAAAACATCATTCAAATGGTCCGTTATCACTTTGTAAATGAGATCTTTTCACACATAGTCCCTAACCCTATGGTCCATGGGTGCAAATGATCCCATTCTTTCATTCTTGGCACTGACCCTCTCGATTTATTGGTCTTGTGCACTAATGGTCCTTCCCATCAAATTCGTAGTCAATTATTTTAAGGAAGACTATAACTTGCTTTTAATTAAATAAAATAAAAAAATGAATGAAAATAGAAACAAGTTATACACAAAAATTATCACGATCCACCCGAATACCACATCAACCAAAAAGGACATCATTTCTTGTTCACGTCATGTAATGATTATTTTATGCCTTTGTCATTGTGGCTTGTCTAAGTTTAAAAAAGGATTCTATCACCAGGCTCCCCTAAGCGAAGGAATGTGAATAACCCCCAATCACTTGACTAGGAACTTAATTAGAGGTCCTAGATAGCTTCGGACATGAATGAGACATCTTATTGTGAGTTCTGACAAATCAGATTTAATGTTAGTTTAAGGGTTAATTCCTTAATGGTCATCGAACTTTTTTTAAAATTTCGACGAGGTAACTAAACTTAAAAAATGTTCCCATTAGTCAATTGACTTTGAAATTTGGTACTCCATCTATCAATGCGTAAACCACGTTTGGAAAATTGCAAGTGTTTGATAACATTAAGCACGAGTCTACACATATGTAACTGTTTTTTATTCACAAATCGTCCAATCATATTTGGATTTTTTTAATGACCGTTGAATGCCTAGTTTTTATCTAAATGTGGAGCTTTTTTAAATTTGAATTTTACAAACTTTATGAGCTAGATTATTATAGTTGCTAACTAATTATAGCATGATTTATATAAAAAACCGATTACAGTTTTCAAATGCGTGCCACGTGAGTTATAACTTTAGATATATCATCAAATCCTTTCAATTTTTCAAGTATCATTTATGCAATGATGGATGTAGTACCAATTTTCAAAATTAAGTGACTAACGGGGGCATTTTTTAAGTTTAGTGACCCTATGGAAACTTTAAAAAAAATTAAATGACCATTTAAAAAATCAACCTTCGTGTAACATGCCTTTGCATGCAAATAGATTAGTTATGGATAAGTGTCACAAAGCACAAACAATAATAAGTTTTTAAAATGAAAATTTAACCATAAATTTAACAAAAAGATGAAAAAGGTCGAATCATAAAATGACTAAAATGTCCCGGTCAAACTCCTATAAATAGGTCATTGTACAACTAAAATATGGACCTTGGACTTTTTTAAAAACAATTGATCTCCAAAACAAAGGGCTTGTTTGAGCTCCATTTTTGTTAAAAAAAATGTATTTTCAATAGTATTTTGATGAGAAATGTGTGATTAAAAAATAAGAAAATTTTTTGGGTTTGCATATAATATTATTTTATTGAAAAATATGTAATTGAGATGATGTCAAAACACAATTCAAAAATGCATTTATTTTTCAATAAATGGGCCTTAAACAAGGGCAAAATATACTTCATCTCCCTCTATATGCTAAAAAAAATCAATACTAAATAAATAAAAAATTCCAAGATAAAAATCCCTTGAGAATTTGGGAGAGAAAATACACAATTGATTTCAAGAAATACAATTTATTTTTGAGGTAAACACAACCCTTTGTGCAAATACTCCTTATTATTCCATTTTTAATAGGGAAAATTGCAGCAACGGTGTCAAACCTTTCACCATTATGCAGACTTTGCTCAAACCTTTCATTTGTACCACAAGAGGTACCAGACCTTAAAAAATGTTGCAGCTGGAGTCCAGATGGATGGAATCAATCAATTTGATCGTTAGTTGACCATTTAAAAAAATTTTGACCTCTTTTGACTAATTTAGAATGGGTAAAATGGTGATTTTATATTATTCTACATAAAATAATATTATAGTAATTAAATAAAAATATTAAAAAAGAAAAAAGAAAAAAAGAAGAACAGTATTCTTCTTATCCTGCTCCACACATCCCAAAAATAGATCCAATCAACTCCGGCACCACACCATCTCCTTCGATCAACCCTGCCCAGTCATCCATTCGCACCTTAACGGTGCAATATCAGTTGGTGCAATATCAATTTTTGAGAAAATCAAAACCTAAAAAAGTGGTAGTGGTTCGAGGACTCAACTTTGCCATTAGTTTGTAACGACTCTGACTGCTCTGACTTTGTCCCTCTATTTGTGGAGAGTTTTGCTGCTCCTCATATCGCTCGATCACAGACTGGACTACTCCCTAACTTGCTGGTTCCTTATCAGAACTCTTATGAGGCATAATGTTTCGCTTTTTGTATCTTCATACAGCAAACACCAATTGTCCCACTAGGTGTGCCAAATTGTTTCGCGCAGAAAGTCGGGTCTCGCTAACAATTAAAGAAAAACTCAGACGATGTGTAAGGAACAAACCTCTCGAGACAAAGTCCCAAAAATTGGTGTTTTATTGAAAATTCACAATGGACAAAAAAACAAAACGCCTCCAAGGGGCGCAAGCACAC
>CAIGRH010120095.1:0-11006 GCA_903798295.1 Fraxinus nigra | reverse complement strand
ATGTGTCATTTGGGGCCGCTTGTTCTTCTTCCTAAAGCTGAGGGATCGATCGTTGCTTTGTTCCTGCGAGTTTTAGACAATGTTAAATTAGTTTTCAGATTTTCACTTGTCATCAAATAGCTGTATTGTGTTAATTAACTTCTTGTACCTTCTATTTTCAGATCGAGGCGTTGCTGCATTATATTTTGACAAACCATATTAAGCCTCCTACAGATGATAACAAGAATCAATCTTAGCATGCTTAAAACAATTTTCTACTCAAACAGGCTGAAGAAAAAACATTCTGTGTAACAGAGCTACATAAATTGAGAGGTACCCCAATCGGAGTCTTCAGAGGAGTCGTACAATCTTTTTGCGTCTTAGATGGAATTGGAGGAACACCTGAACTTTCGATTCTTTCGTTCGAAAGAATCGGGACTTACGGACCCACGGTGGACGGGAGGACTCTGCGCAGGGAGGAAACTTAGGTGCAGGGAAAGGTTGAACCGCTGAAGGTGGAGGCGTGGCGTGGAGCAGTTGAGGAAATAGGAAATTCAGGTGAAGGAAACTCAGGGAAGGGCTCAACTCAGAAGGTGGAGGCGTGATTCGCGTGAAGACTAGAGTGGAAGACTGAAGTCGAGGTTTTAGGTTTAAAAAAAAAAACCAAATAAAATGGGCCCTTAAAAATTCTAGACCTGAGGCGGAGGCCTCTTAGGCCTCCCCTCAGGTCCGGCTCTGATCACGCTAATGGACCGACGACAAGCTTGTGGCACCCTGTCACTTGACCATCAACATACTAAAAATTTAAGTTTGATCTCAACATCTAGACAGACGATTGAGGGACGTGATCGTCCATAAACAATGGCCAAATAGGTCAAATAGGCTCCTTAGATCCCATTAGGTTGGAGGTCAAAGTAGATTAATAGACTTAATGCAAACAATTTGATTGGGTGAATCTCTTTGTAAAGAAACAATATGCCTATTGAGAAAGCTTGTTAATGTCATTGTTATTGAATTTTTACAGTTGTCTTACATGTCATAAAAAGTTATTAAGATTCTTTGATTAGTGACATTTCAAATAGATTTTCCAAAAAGCCAAATGATTTTCTTCTTTCTTGGTCAAAATAGAAGTAGATGTAATTATTTGATGAAGTCAATAATGTATCATTAAACTTGTAACTGGCCAACTTTTCTGTTTATAAGAATTAAAAGAATTCAAATTTAAAAAATAATTATTTGAATGATATGAAAGTTAGGTCAAACTTCTTGCAGTTGCCATTTATTTTTAGTCTGTTTATTAAATGGATTGAATGATGTTGAACATTATAATAATATTATAAAGAGGAAAAAGAAAATGATTTTATTTATTAATATGCTTAATTTTATTCAATATTGAATACCAAATATGCAATTGCTACAATTTTTAGTGTAATATCAAAATTTTCCTTTTGCAGTTTTTTAACCGGTTCGTCGAGGATTTTTGTTTTAATGTAATTTTGGAAAGTAAATGAGTTTTTAACTCTTGGTTAAAAATCAATTAGTTACTTCGCTTCAATGATTACTAGCAATTATTTAATTTTTAACAAAAAGTTTATTTCACTACTTCAGTAATTTTTTACCTTGGACTCGTGTTGACGAAGAGTTGATACCTTCCGTGAACAATGAAACCGACTATCGAGGACGAGAAGAGATAAATATCGAAAATTGAACTAGAATTAACGTAAAGGATTACGTATAGAGTCACCCACGACAAGAGCCAACTACTCAACTATATCTCTAAATTTTCAATTTAAGAAAAAATCGAATGGTAACAATATTAGAAAATTTACACAATTATTATCTAGAAACATTTCGATCGAATGTTGAACGGATGAATGACAAAGCAATTCTATTGGACAAATCTCCTTCGAAAATCAATAAGTTTATCCGAGAATGGCCATTAATTATTATAGAATTCTAAAGAGAGAAGAAGACACCGGACCTAAATGATGAAATTGCAATTAAAGAAAGTTTCAAAGAACTCTTTGGTTAGTCATATTCCAACTAGATTTTCCTTAAAGGCCAAGTGATTTTCTTCTACTTTGTCAAAATATACGAGCGTGTTTGATTGGCGTGAAAAATATATCCTAGAAAAGAAAATATTTTCCTTATTTTGAGGAAAACAAAACATACTCCCCCAAAGAAGTTGTTTTCCTTAAAAATAAGGAAAATTAGACATGTTTTTAGAAGTTAAAAAATATTTTCCATGAAAAAAATAACAATCAAACACTTCAAATTAAGAATTTGGATGGAAAACTGAAATTTTTCATGGAAAATAAATGCGATCAAACACACCGTAAAGAGTTTTCGACCAAATGTTGGTTTTATACCATTATGAAGAGGAATTGAAAATTATTATTTTTATGATAAAATAGGCTTATTATTAATTCTAAGTAGGCGTGGTGGTGGTTTTAATGAAGTCAATAGTGCACCATTCTCAACTTGCATATCCACTAGCCAACTTTGCTTTTTTTAGAATTGTAAAAAGTTCACTTAAAAAATAAATAAATAAATAATAATAGGATTTTACTACATCAACCTAAAGTTTTACATAATGATTTGCCTAAGGGCTAAATGGCAGCCCCCTATTGGGGGGGCGCCTGTCTTAAAAAATAAATAAATAATAATAGGACTTTGCTACACCAACCTAAAGTTTTACATAATGATTTACCTAAGGGCCAAATGGCGGCCCCCTATTGGGGGGCGGATTGAATTCTTACAGTCAAAGAAGAAAAATAAACTTAATTTTATTTATTAAAAATATTCAGAGTTTATAATTCATACGTGTGTCTATCTGAGAGCAAAATTTCAGTGGAAATTTGACGGATTGAGAAAAATGATGTTAAATCGGACATTAGTTGCGTATTTTTGTATCTGATTTTTTTTTTCTTTTTTACAAATTTTTTTAAATCTGTCGATAATTGTTTCAAAAATAATAATAATACAATTTTGTGAAGTAACTTTATGTTAAATTTTAGCTAAAATCAATTTGTTACTTTACTTCAATCATGCTCAACTAACTACACTCGAGATGATTTAACATAAAATTAATCTCACGTTCTCAGTGAACATGATAAAAACTTCCCAAGATTGATGTGGCAACAAAAACTGCAAGTATAATTCTCTAAATATATGAATGATACAGTAAGTAATATTCTCTTGACACATCAATAATGAAAAGTTTTTATCCTGTCCGTTTTGACTTCTCTTCCCTCGGCTGAGAATCTCATGAAAATAAGTTCTACTTTCATTGTTACATACTCATTTTATCTTTACTTGAATTCACTCTTGATAAATCATTCAAATTAAAACTTCATATAATGCAATATTGGGGAGATTTTGCCATCAACTACTGATCGTCCGGAGATTTCGAGTTCTCGGCGACTTTCACCTTTTTTCTTCTTTAACATGGTCAAATGTATGCATCATATTCAAGTGGAAGAATTTATACAATCCGTCAAAAGAAAACAGTAATTCAATATCAGAGAAGCCTTAATGGTAGGAAAAGCTAAATTATTGATAAAAAAATTGCACTACCAATTATTGTATTTGTGTTAATGGTAATTACAACAACAATCCATACTTCAAAACTATAATGATTAATGTAGGAGCACATTTATATAACAAGAAAACTTTCCCAATATGAAAATATGCAAGCTACAAAAACCGGCTAATTCAGAGCCTGAGGAACATGATCTATGAACATAGCAATCATTTGGCCACAGACCAACAAGTATAGACCACATCAATAGTAAAAATACCAGTAGTTGCTCTTCTTTTGGCAGTAAAATTCCTTGTTGAGTTGCTAAGAACATAGAAATTTCGACAAGCTCTTTAGACCATGTACTGCATTCCGACCTGTATTAGGTTAGAATGTGGAACGCTCAAATTTGCAATCTCCCTCCTGCAATTTTTTCTTAAGAAAGCGTAGAAATAATTTATGACAAGCTTCTTAATAAACCATGAATCCTTCCTCGCCCGAATATCTCCATGACCAAGAAGATATACTACCCCACCTTCTTTAGCTTTGCGTATAAAATACAGTTCCTTATCAAGATTTTGCTCTGCATCAAGAAAAGATGGATCAGCAGAAGGCTCTGTCTTCACCTCTTCTGAAGTGCTTGCTTCTGATATGGACTTTCTCATCTCCTCAAACTCGGCCAAGAGAGGTACACCGAGCGAATAAACACTCCCATTGGGAGCTATTAGAACTCTCGAGAAAGAACTCTCTTCAGAATCTGTGTCTTCGTCACTGTCACTCTCCAGTGACTTTTCCTGAGCTTCCCTGCGAATGAACTTCTCAAGACTCTCAATCAGCAATTGCTCAAAGGTCTGGTGGTTTTCCTTTCGAACATCCTTGTAACCATACCTGTTCATGACAGTGTTGGACAAAACAATGAGTGCCTTCTCTTTCTAAAAAAGCCTCAAGATGGCCAAATGAAGATTCGTCTATTCTATCTAAACTGCATATCATACCACCAGAATCAATGGATTCACAACAAAGGGTCGGATACCACATATTTTGGAAATGCAGCTATGTAAAGTATGGAAATATAACTTCAAGCCAATGCTACCATATCAATGCATAACATGTTAATGAAATTGAAGATTTGACAATATGATATAGATCACATATTTGCAATGTTCAAGTTAATTACAAATTTGTTCATGACATTTTTCAATTCTGGATCAAGGCACAACCACCCACCATCATATCATAATCTTTAGTTTTTAAAGCAAGACTTCACCAGGTAAAGAGTACAGAGTGGCTGCAACCAAATTGCACCTCATAAATGAGAAAAACATCCTTGTGCCCTCTTATTTCTTCAAATTATGCATTAGTCGAAGAAAAGAACATCTCAAACTTTCACGACCAATCATATAAAATTATAAATAACTATGCAACAAAATAAGAGAATCCAGCTAATTCCCATTGGATGAAATGAGTTTGAAATAACCATAGCATTCAGCAGACTAAATAAGATACAGCCTGTACTATTATCTTAATTCTGATGCAAATAATTTTTATCCCAAAAGAACTCCATTCACAATGAAAGGACATGCAAATAGGAGGACCGTTTTAACCACCGCAACTTAATAAATCAGACATTACAGTAGCACGATATATTACCTGGCAACACAACGAAATATGTGGTAGCTTTTCGGACAGACTCGCCGGAACAGAAACCTTTCACTTTGAACCACAACAGGAACAGGAACATGTTTTATACATACAAATATGATCATAGAATGCACAGCAGGAAGACTGGTAAGAAAATGTCCAAATACAGCTGGTACTCCCTTCGCAAGTTCATTGTAAAGCAGGCCAATGCCAGGAGCTCTGACGGTTCCCAAGTTAGGACCCAGCTTCCGCATCAGATCCATAGACATCTTTCGCTTAACCTCAGTTTCATACTTTATATTGTTTCCGTAGTTCCAGATGTACATTATTAAGAAAATCACTATGCCAAACACCAGTATGATCCAACTTCCATCTCCCACACTTGATAAAACTGACGAAAAGAACATCAACTCCAACCACAAGAAAATTATAACAAAACTCAGCACTGCGAAGATATTTAACTGCCATATAAGAAGCATTACAAGAGTTACTAAGATTGTAGTCATCATCATCACTCCAAGTTCAGCAATGCCTGCCAAACAAAGTAAACATCAGACCACACAAAAGCCAGCCTAATATCCATTCAGAAAAAGAATTCCAGTCAATTAAATTTAAACTTACAAAGAAATAAAAAGCATCGGTAGTATTTACTTCAATTACCATTATATGATATTAATGGGGGTATCTTAAAACATGTAATTCTCATGTAATTCTTTTTTGGATCTTCCAGAAGCTCATGTTGCAAGCATTTCGAGCAAAAGGAATCTGACAAAATGATATTTCTGATTCAGACAATCTTGGTCGGATGTGTTGATAAGGATCATTTTTTTCTTGATAGCAAGAATAACTGGCAGACGCAGACCTTACCTACAATGAGCAATCATTTTTAACATTTTCCTAAGCTTTGGATTATGACATGATCTTAACACTAACCAACTCTGCTGTAACATAAACATTTTAGTGTGTTACATAACCTCAGAACTAGTCCATTGCATTTTCTGCATCACCTAAGCTGCACATAATCTCCTTCAACATACTCTAAACCTCAGGTGATATTTGCATCCTCATAATTAGTTTCTAAGAGGAATTAAGAGAGCAGATTTATTTATTTGAAGTGGAAGCAATGCTCAACATTCTCCGGAACATTAAAAGTGAAAATAACGATATGGTTCACTGCATAGTTTGGAAGGATAAATTGGTTTTCTTTGTTGTTTTATAGAATGGATTGCCTTCACGACAAACCAATGGGTGAACACACAACACAAAATTCGTGGGCAAATCTTCTCTAAGTTGAGGAGAATGATGCATTCCACTTTACATGACTCTGAATTTGGCCTTCAATTGCTCTCAGTCATTACTTTTTACAACTACACTCAGTGACAAAGTGGAGTGGGCATACAGAAAGCATGCTGATAGGCCTTCTATACAATTTACCTATTTTAGAAGGACCCAGAAGGAGGAAGGAATAGCTAACTGGGAAGTAACAGAATCTGTTAGTGAAGGGATGATTGGACTTAGTTACTTAGAGGATATCTATAAATAGAAGTAGAGGGGACTGGAAAGGTTTAAGGTAGGCAGAAATTGGGTAGTTCCTTTGGAGAGCAATGGACCTCTCAAATGTCCACTTATCATTTTCATTCCTGTCATTTACAATTCAGTAGATTACAATAGTGTTAGGGTGTTATTCTGTCATTTGCATTCTATATAGAAACATTCAATTATAGACATCAATTCAACTGTTGCTGAGTTTATCTTCTATTTTCATCTTATTTCCTTCCTTGGTATCCTTGATTCTGTGTGTTGGCTGGAATTATCAACAGGTTCCTATCACATGCTTCGATTGAATTTTGGGGTTAGTTCTTTGACTATGTGATAGCATATCGCTGTAGTGGTCAATCAAGCACCATATGGCTTGGGTAAAACAAATGGAAGCCCTAGAATGGCTATGTGATAGCCAATCTAATGCAACGTGAAGCGAAAAGATTCAATGCATTTCAAGAATCCGTTGATTCTGTATAAATACCTATATGTTTGGGTGTCATATTTGTTGATTCTTCATAAAGAATACCAAACATTCGATAGGAATATGAGAAAACTCTCAATTTTATTATTAATCAAAATCCAACCCAAATACCAATGTTGCAGCTAACTTGTAAACCTAATAAAAAATTGAACTCTTACTAAACCCTTGTTTGATCCTCATTTTCTCCAAAATACATTTTACTTTCTCTTCTCTTCAACCACATATTCTTCAATAAAAGAATATTACACGCAAATCCAAAACTTTTCCTTCTTTTCTAATCACACATTCTCCATCAATCTACTATTTCAAAATATATTCTACACCAAAAATGGGACTCAAACTGGCCCTAAATTATAAAATTGGCCCAAATTAATTATAATAACACAATTAAAGAAATAAATTAACCTGTTACTACCCTCTAGCCTTCTTGAATCTTGAACTGCAACATTCTCCTTGAGTTGGAGAAGATTTGCCTACGAATCTTGTGTTGTGCGTTCATCCATTGGTACCTCATGAAGGCTATCCACTCGATAAATCGACAAAGAAACCCAATTTATACTTCCAAACAGTGCAGTCAACCACATCCTTATTTCAATTTTGATATTCACAAGAATGATGAGTATTGCTTCCACATCAATAAATAAATCTACTATCTCTTTCATGCGTTCTGAAGCCACTAACATCTTACTTAACCACTTAAGTTCTATATTGCATTCTCCAATTGCCAGCATGAAAATAGGATGTTTTTAAAATTCAATATCCTTCCTAATCTTGTAAACCACACCTTTTACGAGTGTGAAACAACTCTTATTCACAAGGCTAACTCCAAAACCAAAAGAGAATGATATGCATCATGAGAGTGACACACAAATTATATAAGCCACTACAACCATAAGAAATACGAACTGATTTATCATTGTTTTGGCACGTTCTATTTTCTTTGTAACAAAAATACCAAAATCAATCCAATCACCATCATTTAAGTTTGTACCATATCCATGATCTTACCTATACAGAACGAATTTCAATTAAACTCCCCCTTTATGTGTCAGTTTCTCTTTTAATTGCTCCAAATAGTGATACGACTTTAAAACCAAAATTTGTTGATGTTTCATCTCGAATTCCTAGGACCATTCCTTGGAGATCTCAACATTATACTCGATGAAAATTGGAGCACTTGCATAACCATCACCATTCACATCTGTAAATTTAATATCTTCATCGACTTCATTGTCAAAAATAGATGGGACATCATAACTTCTTTTATCCAAATATCACTATTAAATTCAGAAAAATCAAATTTAAAACTCAATTCCCCTAGATTGTCTGATCCACCACCAATGTCTGAATCCGCTAGTTCGTCATTGACCCACCGCAGACAAAGGGTGTGAATGAATTTTTGTCACATTCGCTTGCCTATGTCTCCATGTCCTCCACCATTGAACTGTCTTAGTTTAATGTCGTGCTAAAGTATCCAAAGTTGCGTCAATAAGTCCACTTGTCGATGCAATACTGCAATCTCACCTCTCCAATCACATCATCCATAACATTACGAACAATCCATCATCTCCTTGGTGGCATATGGACAAGGATCTCAATATGATCTAATACCAAACTATGCAGCATGAAGTGAAAAAAATTCAACACAAGGATCCAATGATTCTGAGGATACCTGGATGTTCGGCGTCAAAGATTCATTAGATTTGTATGCATAATAACATCAAAGCGATTAGTTTTTTCCTTTTCAGAAAAAAGAAGTGTCTTAGTTTATTTATTTGTATCTATTTTTTGTCAGCCGCAAGCTCAATTTGCCGAAAATTAAATTTGTATGCCAAATTGTTAGGTGTACTTCGGAGAATGCAGAATTCATGATTTTTTTTTATTTAAAGAAGATTGCAGCTTGCTTTCAACTTTTCACTACAGCCCCAGTGGGCCTTGGTACCACACCGCATCTACCGTACTTAAAATTATTGTCAAAACCAAATGAAAAGGTGGTGGTCAATATGCATCTTCTTAAAGGCACAAGTATGACAAGGAATAAGGAAAAAAGTACTAGAACTAGTGAGTTTAATCAATTATCAAATTCATACAAAAGTTCAACAATCAGATGACAGATATGTCCCAAATTCAGAAAATGCCCACCATGAAAAACCTATGAAATGTAGAAGTTTGTGTGTGCAAGCAAATAGAAAGATCTAAACAAGATCTACAAATTAAACAGCAAAAAAAAGTTAGCAATAAATCAAGCTGCAAAAATAAAAATAAAAATAAAATAAAATAATTACCATAAGCATTCCCAATCTCGTAAATACTGGAGATGGTACAGACTAAAATCAGGGTTAGTGCCAGTAGAAACCAGTTCATGACTGGGATGTAAATCTGACCCATGAATTTCCGCGAGGTATGAATTATCTTAAGGCGAGGAAAGCAACCAAGTGCTGTTGATTGTTTAATGCAGGAGAAAGTTGCCGTAGTCATAGTCCTACTTGCAATCAATGCTGCTACATTCGCTATGAGAAAGACTGGCCAAAAAGCTCCACCTGCAGCAGAAATATTTTGTTCCAGGTATAATAATTAATTTATTTAGTATTTTCATGCTTATACTTATCTAGGATTAGTAGTCCAAGTCTAGGTTAAAATGCATAATCAGTAGGCCAAAATGCATGACAAATTCTAGGAAGCCGTGAGAAAAATAAAACTAATGTACACATCAGTTGTATATAGACAATAAAAATTTACTGTTGGCCTTATCTAAAGTTGTGCATGTAAGGATTAATTATCATGACCGGGTCTTTAATACACATAAAGATACAACCAGAAAGAAGAATACAAACAAAGAAGGAAACAATAACTGAGTTCCAATAAGACAAAATAATATTTACTTGGAATAGAAGAGAAGAAAGCTTGGGTTGTATCAGCATGGTTCTCCATGAGGTAAGCAGCTTGACCCAGGTAGCCCAACAGAAGGCAAGGTAACACAAGAAACGTGAAGGTAAGCTGCATCAACAAATTTGGGTCCCAGTAAGAAAAATTTAGACAAAGAAGACTCTTTTATATCATTTCATTACAGGGGGAGGATAAAGACAAAACAAGAGGAGTATCTCATGTTTACTGCTTTACCTGCACAGATCTCACGGAAAAATAGCAAAGATCTGCAAACATTGCCTCAGAACCTGAGCCAACATAACTGATCATCAGAAGTATATTAGAAAATTTTCAAATTTAAAATAAAGAAAAACAGAAATAATTTAGAGATGATGGCCAGGAATGTTATGTTGCTGATGAACCAAAACTCATAGATGAGCAATTTAAGCATTTTAAATTATTCACACAAGAACAAACACTTTTTGCAGAACTCTCATTTTGTACAAGAATTCTACAATTATAAAAATAAATAAATGTCAGTTAAAATATTACTCCCATTAGTGTTGATACCTAAACATTGAACAACTACTCTTTAAGGAACAAGATAAGTACTGCTCAATCAGTTTTCAAATTTAGGGTGAGGGTTGATGGGGAGGGAGGAAGGAGAGTTTAAATGATCCCAAAAATCATTTGCTGGAATGTGCGGGGGCTTAACGAAGCGGGGAAAATGTTAGGTGTCCGAAATATGTTAAGGAGCTCAATGGCTGATCTAGTTTGTTTGCAAGAGACGAAATTAGAGGTCATCTCGAAGGCTGTAGTGAGTTCTTTATGGGGGAAAGCATGTTGGGTATCAGTTTCTTGGAGCTTCAGAGGCATCGGGTGGCGTGCTTGTCACGTGGGACACTAGAGTGTTTGATATGGAGGAGGTTAGTGTAGGGTTATTCTCTCTGTCACTTTCTTTCAGTAATGTTGGGGATA
>CAIGRH010120076.1:0-12792 GCA_903798295.1 Fraxinus nigra | reverse complement strand
ATATTGTAAAAGATGCTAAAAATATGAAATTCTAATTTTACTAGGATACTATCCAAAATTGCCAAATTCGCATCCAACTTTATTCCATGTTTATGTGCGAATGTAAGCCCAAAAGTACCATGTACCCACGTGACCTTGTGCAGAATTTCGTGCCATTTTTAAAATGTACTCATGGGGCGAAAATCCGACAATTGAGCTGAAAATTATGCCCGTTTTCATCCAAGCTGCTCGTTTTCTTTTCAAATATCTTCCAAACCTTGAATCCTACTCGTTTCGGCTCTCGAGCCCTTCACGAAAGTTGAACCTTGGCTTGTTAACTTCTTCAATTTGGACTCAAAACTCGACCAAGTGATTGTCTATCCTGGATCATATCAAAAAGTGATGTTGACAGAGTTTGTAGTTGATGCATTACTTGTAAGCAAGCTAAATCTAAGATTTTACAACAAGGATTATATACATCATTACATGTGCCTAGTGAACCTTGGGTTGATATTTCTCTGGACTTTGTTTTAGGTTTACCTAGGACTAAGAAATGACAGAATTCTATATTTGTGGTGGTAGATAGATATAGTAAAATGACATACTTCATTCATAAGACTAATGATGCTACAAACATTCCAGATTTATTCTTTTAGGAAATAGTGTATTTACATGAGGTTTGTAAAAGCATAGTTTCTGATTGGGATGTAAAATTTTTGAGTCATTTTTTAAGGGTGGGGTAAGTTGGGCACTAAACATATGTTTTCAACAACTTGTTATCCATAGACCGATGGTCAGACTGATATAGTAAATATGACCATGATACAATTATTGCGCACTGTAGTCAATAAGAACTTGAAGAGTTGGAAATCGTGTTTACCTTTCATAAAGTTTGCATAAAATAAGGTCACACATTCTACTACATCGTTTTCACCATTTGAGATTGTTTATAGTTTTAATCCACTAACACATTTGGATTTAATACATTTACTTTGAATGAATGAGGTAGCTTAGATGGTAAAAGAAATGCCGAATTGGTAAAGTCACTCCATGAAAATGTAAGAGCGCAAATTGAAAGTAAAAACAAACATTTCGCGTCGCAAGCAAACAAGGGTCAGAAAAGCGTAACATTCGAACCAGGAGATTGGGTTTATGTACATTTCAGAAAGGAATGCTTTCCAAAATAAAGGAAATCAAAGTTGCAACCAAGGGGAATGGTCCATTTGAAGTCTTGGATAAAGTCAACGATAATGCATACAAATTGGATGTTCCAAGTGATTCTAATATTTTAGCAACTTTTATTATGTCTTATCTCTCTCTTTTCGATGCGGGTGCAGAATCAAGGACGAATCTTTTTGAAGAGAGAATGAATGATATGATCCAAGAGTCCAGCCCGACGAAATCGAGCCTAGGACGAGACCCGTTGATGGGACCGATTATGCGATCGAGGGCAAAATGGGTAAATCAAGCAATGAGATTACTTGTGCAAGCAACGATGGACGATTTCATGATCTACACGGAAAAAGAGGTAAGTTTCATGTTGGGATGGAGGTCGGAATCGGATTAGACGAACTTGATTCAAGCAACGGAGGAGGAAGCCTTGTCAGACAACTACGTGACCGCGTAGTTGTAATTAGCATGTAGTCGCATGCCTATTTACCGCGAGCAGAAAGGAAGCTTGTGGGACTTCCATGCGACCACATAGATTTGTACTATGCGGTTGCATAGGGCAAAATCTGGATAAAATATTTCTTTTTCTGAATTTTCCTTATTTCANTGGGATGGAGGTCGGAATCGGATTAGACGAACTTGATTCAAGCAACGGAGGAGGAAGCCTTGTCAGACAACTACGTGACCGCGTAGTTGTAATTAGCATGTAGTCGCATGCCTATTTACCGCGAGCAGAAAGGAAGCTTGTGGGACTTCCATGCGACCACATAGATTTGTACTATGCGGTTGCATAGGGCAAAATCTGGATAAAATATTTCTTTTTCTGAATTTTCCTTATTTCACTAGGATTCTAATTTATTGCAATCTTTTGTTATTTTAGTAAGTTAATTCCGGTACAATTAGGGTTTTAGGTTTGTCCTATAAATACTTGGTTATTATTCATTGTAAACTCTTTTTGACAAATTTATTATTGAGATATATTCGAGAAGTGAAAACATATAGAGATCAAGTTCCTAGTTGTTAAAGAAATAGTTCAAAGTGGACATGTATCAATAGAGCTTATTGGGACAAACTTCATAGTTGCAGATCTGCTTACTAAGGGATTCATACCCAACGTCTTTCATAAGCACACTGCTCATATGGGTATAATATCTCTTGAGGATATCTAGTTTCATTAGGAGTTTGTATTTATGTACTATTTATATTAGACACATGTACTGTCATTTTGGATATGAGTTATGGTTAAAGTTATTTTCGGTTATAAAGTTTTTTGATTTATTATCTCTGAACTTGTATGAAAATGATCACACTATGGTATTAAGATGAACCAGTTGGGAATAGGCATGTTAAGATCACATCACATTTAATTTCCATGCAACACATCCATGCTTGATCCATGTCATTCAGTTGTGTCGATATATATGACCATTGATGGATTTAGTTACGATAAAAGTAGTGAAAGTCGCTTTGATCCTATATTGATATGACTGATGGACCGGATTGTTTCGGGATACATTTGGTAATGATAGCAAAATTCTGAGTGCTTTTAAGGTTATGTTTAATACACAATTATAAGGTAACACATATAGCTCAAGTGGAAGATTGTAAGGATTTTTTAATCGATCATGTAGGCGTATATGTAAATTATTGTATATTAAATAAAAATCTATCAATTTTGGTTAAGCTCATTTAAAGTGATCTAATAAGGTTTCGATATTTTGGATTTTGAGACCTCTAATTAAAGTGTAGGCATAGGGATGTCAATAAATATCACAGGCTCGGGCTGTTCGACGCTTGGCACGGAAAAAGTCCGAGTCGAGCTAATTCGTGGCTTGATTGGACTAAGCCAAGGCTTGGGCCGAGCCCCATTCTGGGGCGTCGGCTCAAGTCCTGGCTCGTCACCATCCCATGTCACATGCCGGCTCGAGTCTTAATAAAAAAAATACACGCAGACAGCTAAAATTAAAGCTACATGTTTTTAATTTTTTTAATTTTTAAAGTTTTTTTTTAAATTTTAACTGTATTTTGTTATATATTAATATTCAGTTATTATTTATAATACGTATTCTTTAATAAAAAATTTTAAATTTATAACGAATTTTTTAAAAAAATCAAGTTTGTTTGGCTCCAGCCTAAATTTTTTGGCCGAGCTTTTGCTTGGCTCAGCTCGGGCCAAAAAAAGCTCAAACCATTTTTGCTCGAGTCGAGCTCGAGTTTCGACTCGTTGACACCCCTATTCCCCAGATCACACAGTGATTATTCATTTTGTTGTGACTCCCATCACGAGAGAGAAAAAGGGACAATGTGTTGATTTGAAAGGCTAAAAATTGGAGGACTCATTCATTGCATTAACCATGTCTAATTCAGGTAAGCTTCCGGTTTGGTTCATAAATTCTTAGTGGTCCAACATGAAATATCATTATGACGGTAACCGTTTTTTCTCTACGGATCAAACATCGCTCTAATGCGAACCGAACTGCCTCTCCCAGAAACTATTGATCATTGTCTCTGATACCACTTGTTAGAAATAAAGCAATACCAATTTTCTCTGATATCACCTATTAGAAATTGAGTCAATTGTTATGAATATTAAAGAATGGACAAGATAGAAATAGCAATCATAAGACATGCAAGATTTATGTGGAAACCCAAGACCCAAAAAACCACGGGCGAAGATGGAGAATTCACTATAATCAAAAGTAAAGAGTTACAATATATTATGCGGGATCTCACAATACTCTCCCCCTATATCTCTATATGTGAGTCTCTCTATTAACTTAGATCTCCCTGGATCAGTCCCTGAGTCAATCAAATAAATTTGTTTAGTATAGTACATATTTATAGTACAAAAATCCCTAACATACTAGAAAAATTAATAAAAATAAGAGTCTAACACAAGGTGAAGTCATATTACAATAGGTAAAACCAATAAAAAAGTATTTGAGTTGAAATTAAGTCCAAAACCTGCTAAAACATCTTTGATTTCTTCAAGTCATACTATTAACCCTCAATAGAACTTCTAATAGAATTCGGGTCACAACCAAACTCTAACAATTCGCGTAGGGAATGATTGGGTTGAAGCTCGGGCACACTTCCCTGTTATATTTTTATGACTAAATTTAAGGAAAAAACTAAGGTAAGATTTATTCTTTACTAAGAAAAGGGTAACAAGATGGGTTCAAGACATGGACTTCAGCACCACTCCAGTTCGGATTGAGCGCCATTTGTGGTAGGTCAAGGACAACGGGGATTTGCACGCTTATACAAGACAAATACATGATCTTGAAGTTATTGCTAATGTCCAGAGGCGGACTCAGCACAAAAGTTCGGCCCGGACGGACGTTGACCATTTACCGACGCTGATCGTAATCCGAATTGTAAATGTTGTTGTGTGTTATCTACCAGTCTAATAATGTTTATCGAATAACATTTTAAAAATTGAAAATTGATCCCATGATTTACTTTGTTCAATTTGTTATTAATTTTAGTCTAACAGAAAAAAATGACTTTTAAAAGGTCAAATTTTAGTTAAAAAGTTTTAAAAACAATGAGGAAATATATTAATTATTTGATAAAAGAACATATAGCATTTTATTACATAAAATGTCACAAATGTCATAGTGGTCAAGTGCTTTATAATTTCAATGGAGTTCACATGTTGAATCCTCTAATTGCACCAATTTTTATAATAACAATATGCTCCAAAATGGTGAGAAATTTTAATATTGGTCAAGTGCTTTATAATTTCAATGGAGTTCACATGTTGAACCCTCTAATTGCACCAATTTTTATAATAACAATAGGCTCCAAAATGGTGAGAAAATTTAACTTAAAATAATTGCCAAAAAATATTTGCTATATTTGAGAGTCGAAACCCAAGAATTTGGGTTGATTGTAAGGCACTCAGACCAACTGAACCACTGAAGCCTTTGTTAAAAATTGGAAATCACAGATATATATTCAAAGAATAAATACATTAGACCCAAAAAAAATAAAAAATAAAAATTGAATGCTGGCGAATCCAACACTGGCGGCTGCTGGAGCTCGTCGGGTTCTGAATCCGCCGGTGCATATGTCAATATACAATGGAGTCAGGCCACCATCTTGAAAATACAATTGACAATGTCAAGCTATTCTCTATCTATTTTGTTATGTTACTTGTCTAATTATAAGGCCATGAATCCAGTTGCCAATGGAAATGAGTCTAATACATATGGTCATGAGTTTATAGTGCTCCCGAAAAAAGTATCTCCAAGGATGATTTGGACTTTTCATACCCAAAAAGTGATATTTTAGAGTACCATTTGTAAAAGTGACAAATTTTGATGCATATTCAAATTTTGTGAATTCTTTGAAAATATCCTTTTTTTCTAATTGTTCCAGTGTTCTTCGTTTTATATTGTCATTCAACATCAATTAATCTATTTGTTAGTCAATGAGATAAGATAATTCTTCAAGGTCTTGTACAATACGAGAGAGCCAAATATGCTTTACTGGAAATGAGCATTTCGTTAGATTTGGATTCCATTTTGTGAATTTTCGCCTAAATGTTCATAAATCGAGCTGATGAAATGTTTAATCGCAAAGAGCCAGTGCTATTTATTTAACACTCAAATCAATGTTCCAATCATACTAATGTTTCTGCATACAAGTCATCACTTTTACAAGAAGGTAAATCAATTAACCAATAATGAAATATACGATACTCATGACTCCATTTGCCATTTCAAATCTGAATTGTTGCATAATATTAACCAGATATCACACCAAGCCATGAACATAATCTTGAAATTAGATAGCATATCAAACCGTACATAAATTCCAGAACAAATCAATCTCACAATTACGAGTTTTCAGAATAAAAACTGGCCATCCAATTCAAATACACCAGAGAATACGGTGTATGATTAAATTAAAAAAGATATTGTAAATTCTTTGATACGATGCTCGATATGTCAAATTATTCCTTTTGGAAGCCAAATTTTTACTGTACAGTAAATCAACCAGTTCTCATGATGATGTGAACTCCACTATCAGTATCCACAGCATCACTTATTTCGCCAACCTTCAGTGCATATGTTGCTTCTTCAAAAGGCTTCTGCATCTGACCCCTGCCGAATGAACCTGCACGTATCATAGATTCATTCTCTCACAATCTAGAATAAAAATAATTCGTCTCCTGAAGATACTTCTGAAGCACATAAATGCAACATGGAAACAAATACAAGTCTACTCAAGGTGAAAGACTAGAAGATAGAATTCAAGTTAATACAGATTTTAGTAGTTTATCAATTAGGAGTTTATTTTTAATTTAGTATTATCTTTTACATTTTTTATTTAATTGAAAGATATTTTTCTACATATCCTTGGGGGAAATCTCCAAATTCTCTCTTCTACGTCTTTTTCTCTTTCTATTTAATTGTTCGTTGTCAAATTGTTACTTCATCATCAATTTGGTATTAGAGCAAAAAAAATTTCCTTCGGCCAAACAAATTTCGTGTGTACGCTATTTACTAAACACTGATTGCAACAGCTTTCTAAACCACACAAATAAATCAGCTGTCGAAAGTCCTAAAACACACCTTTGATTAATATTGGGAGAAGTTGCAAGAAATTTCCCAAAATGCGTGTTCAGTTCCTCTTTATATATTAATAGTAGACGAAGCGCTAAAGTTGTTACCATTTTAGATTGGGGGTGTTAAATATTTTTAGAGAGCATCATAATTGTCAAATTCGATGTATCAAAACACATTCACAATGTAAAACTTTTTTCATATATGTCAGAAAACATTAATATCTTAACAAGGAATATGTACAGCAGTATGCGTTGGTAACTTTATCCCATGGAATGTATGTCTACTAGCAAGTCTCGTATTACATAATTTTAATACTCACTCCATCCCCACAAAGATAGGGTTGCTGTCCTTTTTTGTTTTTCCCAAATTATAGGCGAATTGTTAAAGAGTATAATTAGTATCATAGTTTTCTAATATAACATTATTTAATGTTTATTATTATCAATAAATATGAACTAAAATTATTCAATGTCAGCAGTATAATAGAAAAAAAGTGTATAAAATTTATAGTTCCAACATACTAATTTTCTTAATCTGAGTAAAAATAGAAACGGGCGTATCTTTATGGGATGGAGGGAAAGTTTAGATTCTAGAGAACAAAATAAATGCTGCAGTTCATGACCTGCTCTTCATGCCAGACTCTCAATTTTTGAAGTCACAGTTTGGCAGCCTTATTCACACAGCTAAAAAATTGTTTCCAGCTGGTAACTTGTACTAGAGAGGCCTATTGGGAATTAGCCCTACTTTGGAAGCCGATGGCCACGGGACAAATGACCATATGATAGCAATTTTTTTTTTTTTTTGAAAGGTAAATGACCAAATGATACCATAAACAACATAATGTAACTAAGACCTGTTTAGTGGCTGGAATGACCTACAACTGGGAAGGCCATTCCAGCTACCATTTTCTTTAGCACTTAACAATATCTGGAATACCAATGGGAAGCATCTTTCTAACTTGTTCATCTAACACTCATCCCCTTACCTCTCATCCTTGAATAGTTAGACAATTCAATTTCCTTCTACTTGCAAACTCTAATCGGACTATGTTGAACCATCCACCACCACCATCTTTCTTATTCATCAAACGCTCACCCCCTTATCTCGCCTAAAGTAACTGCATCCTTGGAAATAACCCAATTTCCTTCACTTGCACACCCTAACCAGGCTACCATGCACCATCATCCACCACCACCTCCATTTTCAACTCCCCTCCCTCAATGAGCCTCACCTAACTGTTCCACTTCATCCATCACCATCTATACTCATGTTGTGCTACCAAAGTCTCCATATCCACCCTCTATATCCACACTGGTGCAACAAGCATGACCATAGTTATCACATCTAGCCAAGACACTGATACAGGTTGGTTATTTGTCAAACCAGTAGGTCAATTTTTAGATAATTATATAAGACTTAAGGAATATTATATTGCTTAAACTCTTCGAATCATGAAAAATACATATTTTCTTAATTTTGTTTGGATAAAAACATTAGTTCTCAATGGTTTATCGTTGAACACAAAAAATAAGGAATTCCTTTTAGTATATGCATATTATTTATACTCTTTTAGATATTACACATTTTATTTACTATAATAAGTCATTCTAATAGCAGGTGAAAGGAAATACTTGTTGGTATTTGAATTACAAATGATTTTGTACATAGTTGTTTATGATTATGTGTTCAATGAATTGCTGATAATGTTTATATTCATTATAATTATTGGTGATTAAAAGGCATAATCGGGTACCGAGGTGTTTTTTCTCTCATGAGGCTCGGCTCGGCTCGCCAAAAACTAAACTAAACAAATATTAAATACAAAAATAAGCATATAAGAACCCTAAACAAACTTTACAATTCATAGCATAATGAAACCACACAAGTAAAACTTGCAAAAAAACACAAAATAATCAATTAAATTGAACAATTAAATAGTCAAAGAGTGGAAGAGAAAATAGCAATGCAATTTTTTTTGTCTGCATGAGAAAACAAACTTATTACCAATTCATCAAAATTAAATTCCTGGTTTCAGAAAAAATAAATCTGTTTTTGTCATAAATCTTATACATAGCAGTTGTAGAATATAGTTTGACACTCAATTTATCCATCATTTGAAAAAGTAATAGATACAGGGCAATTGCAATCACTCATGGGACTCATTGCTCAACAGAACTTATGGGGATGTTTCTGAGAATTTCTTGGTTATACATGTCCTTTAATCCTAATTTTGTTCACATTTACAGCTTCTTTTATGATTAAACCTGACAGTAGTTAAGACTTTCAAAGCTGATTTGACAAAACAAAGTGGCTTTTTAATATTTGTGGGTCCCATTCATTGATACCAAGGAAAGAGGGGCACACGCCACAGACCATGCGCTGCACTGTAACGACTCAAATTTTATTACTAGCCGTTAATTTGAAATTGGGACTTAGTTGCACAACTGAAAATCTTAGGGACCCATTCGGTTGTTGCCCAATAGTTTGAAGACTTATGTGACAAATTATTTGACAACCATTTTACTTCAATATTCACGTGTGTGAGAAAGTAGGCATCAATGTAAATCAACTCCACATGGTAACTTGTATTGGAAATTGGAAAGAAAAAAGACACCAATCAATCATACTCTCAAATTATTGTGTCATACTAGGGGAGAGAGCGCTCTTTTCCACATACATAACTAAGATCACGTAAATTGAGGCTGTCAGAATAAATGTTACTTCCTTAATTGTAGAAATTTCCATGCATTCTTGGCCAAATCAATGTTATTACACGATTTTTATTCCAAGTGATATTTCTGACTAATGTTTATGCATGTAATATTTCTACGACTATGCTTTATCTTTTAATCCATATTACGTATGATTTATTCAAAATGTACCAGAATTTAGTAGAGCTACGCACGAGAATTTAACACCATCTAAGCCCCTGTTTGACAATCATTAAATGGGAAAAACCATGTTTTGAATAGTAATATTTAGGAGAATGCGTGTTTAAAAAATAGAAAAAAAAAATTGGGTTTATGTGCAGGATATTTTATTGTGTGAATGTGGGGTTGAAAATGAGTGTAGAAAAAAGAGTTCAAATAATGATAGTCAAATAGGGGCTAAGTTTGGTCTAATTTCCATGTCTCCCTATGCAATTATAAATTTTTCGTAGAAATACATATATGAACTCATTACCCACGCAAACTTATTGGGATTTATTCTCACCCCTTTATGCTTCTCCTTCCAAATAATTGATGTTTCGAAGCGGTCGGCACGAAGATGGCTTATGGTGGTAAGAGTCTCAATAAAAAATTATTATGTTATCAAGATATTGTTATCTTATTTCGTTTCGAATTCTTTTTAAGATATAGTTCTCTTTCCAAGTTAATTTATCGAGCTCACTACATCATTTGAATTATGATAAATGTTTTAATAATACACATAATTGTGTTAAATACATTTTAAATTAGTTTTAATTTATGAGTTAGGGGTGATAAGTGTATTTTTGTTCACTTATTTGAGCAATATTACTAAGCTTTTGTATCGTTTTAGCATTGAATTTTACTTGGGTTAATTTTATCTCATTTCATATTTAGACCCGTTTCTAAGCAATTGGAAAGGAAAGAAGGAACAATTAGTCAATAAATAAAAGTTTAGGGACTAATATGCATTTGGATGAAAGTTGAAGAACCAAAAATCGAAGTAATTTAACGTGGAGGACCAGATGAAAGAAAGAACAAAGAAAATGGTTAAAAGGAAAATTCTAAAAGTTTTTATAACTGGACAGCCGCCCAATTATATAAGCTGGGCGGCCCTTAACATCAATTACAGGGGCTATTTAGTATGCCTAGACAATCGCCCCCATCTACTACTGGGCGCTCGCTCACGCCAATTCGGCCAAAAAAAACTCCGTTTCCTTCAAAATTCAATTTCAACAAGGAAACTTTTGTTTAGGCCATAGCATGCACGATTTTTAAAGATATTTTGAGACTCTTTAAAGATTATAAACACCAACTCTCAAAACATAATTAAGATGTAGAATTAATTGCAAAAAGAAGTAAAGAACAATTCAAGAACTTCAAGATTGAATTCAAGAATTTGAGAGTGATGAACAACTTTTATATATTTTGTTTTCTTCTTCACAACATTAGGCTATATTTCTTTGTGATAGAAGAACAATGAACCTTGTAATATAAACTTATAATATGTAGTTTTACATATTTGACATTGAAAACATTTTTTGGATTTTGAATGAAATACATGATTATCTTTTCTCTACAATTATTGTGCACGGTACTTGTATGAATTTGGTGGCTTATTTCACGCATTCAAAAGAAGGAAAATAAGATCGACATAGTGTTAATCATCATAGGATCCGATAGGGAATAGAAATATAACGCTATACTTTATGTGAATCTTTAAGTTTTCATAAAAATACATGCACTCTTGATGTGTTCTTTACTTCCTTTTGCAATTAATTCTCCATCTTTAATTGTTAATATATGAAAGTAGATTTCATATTACCCGAGAGAAATTGTTGAATAAACTAGAAACATTGATTATTCAAAATTTAATCGTGTTGTCAAAGTGGATAACTACAGTTAAAAAGGATTATTAAATAGGAATTCAAGATCCTATTGTGCTTGTCATTCATTAAAACACGTTGACTTACACTCAACATAATTTGCATTTAGTTTAGTTAATTTACTCATAAAAATTGCATAAGTAGATTAATTTAGATATAATTTAGTTATAAACGCATCATATTATTCTTATTTTAGCTAAGATCGCGATAATTAAAACTTAACTAAATCAATCTCTACGGGACGATACATGAACTTAATTCCACTTTATTACTTGTTAACGACACGTTAAATTGCAATAGTTTTAATTCGAAAGATATTTTCGTAAACAAGTTTTTAGCATCATCGAAAATTGAGTTTTAGTTTGATTTTATTTACCTCGGCACTAATTCGAACATTTTTAGTTATTTAGTTCTTTATATTTTAGTTTATCTGAGTGCTGCTATTGTTTTCTTTCACATTTTGTATGCGAAGGTTGCTTAACGGTGAATTGACTCCAACTGATCCAAAAATCGAACGCACTTTTCACCGTAGACAAAGGGAAGCAAGAGCAGCACAACAAAAAGACCAAAAACAGCAAGTACACATGACTAACAAGCAAAAAAGTTTGATAGTTCAAGTCAACGAACAGAAAGCCGTTGATGAGAAAGATATGATTGTTGGGGATTTCACGACTCTACAAATCATTCAATGTCAATCCAACATTGTCTACCCTTCGTTTGGGCAACCTAATTTCCAGCTAAACACCAATGTTATACATCTATTCCATGATGAACATATATTTTATGGTAGAGCTGAAGAAAATCCACATAAACATCTCAATTGTTGGAGATATGTCAACACTTCCGATACCAGGGTATCAGGGTACTTCATATGATACTATCGAACCGATACTGTTCCAACACACTTTGCATGATAAAGCGCTTGAGTGGTTGGATTCCCAACTCATCACCAGTATCAACACTTTGAATGATCTAGCTCAAAAGTCTTGCACTAAATTCTTCCCACCAGCTAAGTAACAAAGTTGAAGCATGACATATTTATCTTCCGTCAATGTGAATCAGAATCTTTTGATGAAACTTGAAACGGGTTTGAAAACATGCTTTGGAAGTGTCCTAACTCCTCATCACGATTATTAGCAAAAGACTCCAAATCCAATATTTCTATGCAGGACTTCTTCCATCTTTTAAAAACATGGTGAACATCAGCTCTTTATCTATAAAGACAATTGATGAAGATTTGAAATTATTTGAGACAGTGGCTACTACTTCAGTCATGTGGGCTTCTGAGCGAGTTGTTCAAAGGAAAGCATCAGGTGTCTACGATGTGGATGTTTACTCAGTCTTGTCGACCGAGAATTTTAAATAATATAAAATTATTTTTCTTGAAAACGTGTCGCTAAATTTTAACCCCAAATTTTAAAATGAGTGTGTTCGCCTAGCCGTTGTAAAACGAATTTAAATCTATTCAAATCGAGTCCAATCCCGAATATTTTA
>CAIGRH010119971.1:0-18622 GCA_903798295.1 Fraxinus nigra | reverse complement strand
GGTAACAAAAATTATTATTTTAATGGACAATTCTCATGAAAAATAAAGCTAAACGAACACCAAACTTTCAATATTTTTCAGGTGGAAAATTATACCAATCAAACACAATTAATTACAATTCCCAATAAAAAAATTCTAGACAATTCAATTTCATGTAATTCATTTTCTTTCCACCCAAATTCCACCTTTACAATCAAACGGACTCTTAGTTCCTGAAAAAAGTGTAATTGCCTAATAGAAAATTTAGAGGAATTTTGTGAAACAAACTTTAAAATCATAGAATCACTATTAGGATTTAGGTTGTAGGTTGAGAACTGAAAGTATTGGTGTAAGGCATGATTGTTAATGCTTGGCAAGTTGATGTGAAAAACCAATTTGTGACCAATTAATTCTTGAAGAGATGGTGGTACAAGTGCCAATGTTCAAGTGTGATTAGTAGCATCAAATTCTTCTGTCACAGCATTTCTCCAAACATAGTTTTAAGTGTTTGGGACACACAAGTTGGTTCAAGAAATTCACAAGTAATATGTGCTTTGGCATAAAAAACAAATGGTTTATTTGACTTGAAAATATTGTATTGAGAGCAACTACATAAAATATTTGTGTTTTGAGGGCAAAATGGAGTTCTTCAAATGAGGCATGCATCAATAATCATGTTAGAAAGATTTTAGCGGACGTGAAAACTCTACATAAAAGGCAAAACTCTACATAAAAGGCAAAGACGAGTTGATGAGATGGCTATATTTAGTAGTATTAATTGATGTGTGAAAGGGTGACGTGAGAGAAAGGTAAGTGGAGAAACGAATTGAGACATTTGTGCCGAGAAAGAACGATTGGTTTTTAAAATTTGTCCGACCATTGAACTATAAAATTTTATTGGTCAAGGGTAAGTAGGTTCAACAGGGTTAAACAATAATTATTTTTTTATAAATATTAATTTACCGGGGGACTCCTTCAGTTTTTGACAACATTAGAAAAAACTTGGTAAATTATTTAAGTGAGAATTATGAGTGGAACTTGAGTCTATAAATAAAGGAAGTGAACCATTTGTCGTAAATGTCTAAGAAAAGAAACATGTGATTGGTTGATCAAGGTAATGATACATGTACAGTGATGCAACTCATGATTATAAAATTTCTGTGGTCCTCTCGCATGTTCATTATTTTGCTGGACTTCTTTGCAAATTAGCTCTATATAACTAACGAATCATGTGAGCAAGAGACTTCTTTCTTGAGAAAGTATTTGTGCTAACTAAGTTTATCATGAATTTTATCAAAACTAATACGGCTGTCCCGTGCACAAAGAGCAGCTGAAATCTCTCTGAGATTAGAATTTAGTCCATGAAGAATTTAAAAAACTAGATAATCATCACTCATCAGAGCATTGACAAGAGAAATGCGCACATTGGACCAATCTAAACTCACGTTAGGCCGTTCTGAATGTAAAAGCCACAAGGTCTGGACCACTGAAAACCAATTTTCCAGGATTAGCTGTCCATTTCACGTCTGCATACTAACAGCCAAAAAGGGTGGCCGGGAGAAATTGTTTGCTATAGAAGTTAGCAGTGACAGATACAAACTTAGCATCGACTTGGAGATTGGGAGTAGGTTCCTTACATACAAATTTGTGCAGCATCATTATTAACATTTGTATCCTTCTTAACTTGTAGCCATGCATGTTCTCTGTAGGGGACCTTTATTAATGTTTTGGCTTACTATTAGTGTGTGCAACTTCAGAAAAGCTATCCGCATCAAATAATTTCACAATTATTCGTTTGATTATTATCCGACATTATTTGAATTACTGATATCTTCTCAATCCCGTGTCTCCCTTTTGCCCCTCATAAACAAAAACGCGAAAAATCATGCAGGATTGCATTAAAACATTTTAAGTACGCGTTAGTGAACTAGATTTTTGCTTCTTTTCTTGATACTGTTAGACTGCTATTCTAACGTACAAATTTTACATGATAGGTAAACTGAAAGGTGTGAGGTGAAAAATGTCACACTCGAAGGAAAGGGACCTTGCTTTCATGGAATTCATACTTAAAGATTCCTCTCTGCTGCCTGCGTTGCCTGTTCCAGAATAGCAACAAATCATCTACTTGTTTAGTGACATTAAGTTTGTACACCCAAAACTTCCAAAAATCTCTGGTGAAAAGGGCCAATAATAATTGATCTGGTGAGTTGTAAAATTCCCTCCATACCTATCCAAGGAGAGAACAGTTTATAGGGTTTTGGTGAGTATATTGGACACAGATATTTTCAGTGAATTGTTACTACCATATGATATTTATGCCAAATATTGGGCACCCACAAAAAAATAAAATGAAGTTCGAAAATATGAGAATTCTACATTGAGTTAAACCGTATATTTGCGATAATCAAGTGCACTATTTTTGCTGTCTAAACATATATTAGTTCGTTTTAACGAGTTATGGTGCCTGGAAAAGGGTAGAACACTAGGTTTTTTTGGGACGATGAGGCATAGCTCTAGAATGAATTTACCATTAGATATTTAACGAAAAACTAATGATAAAACACGCTAGCCTCGCATGATTTCTCAATAATCTTGTTGTTTAATCATGCTATCATATATTTAGCCCTTATTTGGGCTCCATTTTAATGAAATTTTGGGAAAACGTATTTTGGAATAATATTTTTTTGGAGAATGTAGTTAAAAAGTACAAAAATATTTTAGGTTTACGTGTAATATTATTTTATTAAAAAATGTGTAGTTGAAAATAAAAATGAAAAAGAAAAATGTATTAATTTAAAATGGAGCCAAATAGGAACTTAAAGAGAATTTACAAATAAGGATATGATAAAAATAAACGTTAGAATAATATATTATTTAATGACAATCTCATTGTATGGTCTTTCAATGAGTGACAAGCCCTTTTCTTAGTACACATTTGCTTTGTAGTAAATTTTCAGGAAACATTGGAATCTAGGAGTACAATAAGAGAAGAATTGAAAGGTCATGTAGGCATTGGTTACGGAGCATAATGCAGACGAAATTGGCTATAGATATTCAATCCTGCTACAATGTTATCTTGATTGACAAATAGGCTAATGTAATGCCACATGACAGTTTATTATTAAACTGTTTTAAACGTTGTCATCATTTATGTCCGATCATTTCCATCCACCTAGGAATTTGTCAACTTTTATGTCACAATTCATATGGCAAAGTGGTTTAATCTATAGATATTTTGTACTGTAATCAGTCTTCTCAACATAAATGGCAATGGTAATCCAAATTTGACGTCCATTGTATAGTTCTGTCT
This sequence comes from Fraxinus nigra, assembly GCA_903798295.1. NCBI lineage: Eukaryota > Viridiplantae > Streptophyta > Magnoliopsida > Lamiales > Oleaceae > Fraxinus > Fraxinus nigra. The sequence continues at coordinate 15,333 of CAIGRH010119971.1, read as the reverse complement.
TATCGAGTATTATACTACACATGCGCCAAATGTTAAATGGTATCTCTTTTTAATTCATTATGTGCAAGTGCTGAACAAAATTCAAGTATGAATCCTTGCAGCTTTCTTGTAATGTGCTTCTAAGGCAAGTTCATATGCTGGACTGGACACGATAATCGAGAGATATATGCTCGTGATTTAGAAATGAATGTACTAAACATGCATCTATCGTATATTGACTTACTTACAAATGAATGAAATACTTTGTGGTTAGAAGATTTTGAAGCAAAAAAATTGAAATTATTGCATAAAGTGACAAGACATTGAAATCATAATTCATTATTTTAGCAAGAATGGCATGTTATTTGGGGTCCTTCCTATTTGGCATTCACATTTTGTTTATGGTAAAGAGGCCCCTCAACTCTAAAAGAGAAGATGCATAAAACAGAAGACACGACAAAGGCACAAGCTTCATTATGGACTACGCTTTTAAGAACGAAGTCACTTATTACATTACAAAAGAAGGGTATGGCCTTGGAGAAAATAACTCTACCATGGCCTATTATTAAGGGTAAATTTGCTTAATGCATTAAAACATGTCGTCAAACAAATAAATATTGCACAAAACCACATATTATTGGGACATTGTCGCTCCATCTTGAAAGGTAAACTTAAAGGAGTACAACATTTCCTTTATAAATTCAAGACCATCAGCATATCTAATTCAAACACGTCGTTAAACAAATAAATATTGGACAAAACCACATATTATTGGGACATTGTTGCTCCATCTTGAAATGTAAACTTAAAGGAGTACAACATTTCCTTTATAAATTCAAGACCATCAGCATATCTAGTTCAAACACATCGTTAAACAAATAAATATTGGACAAAACCATATATTATTGAGACATTGTCGCCCCATCTCAAAAGGTAAACTTAAAGGAGTACAACAGTTTCTTTATAAATTCAAGACTATCGGCATATTCAATTCATATGGGACTTTGGTTTGTAAGTTTCCATCAATCTCTCTCGAATGTAGAACCAGATACACATGATCTTCATATCCCCTCAACCGATCTATTATATCTATATGTATTTAACCAGGAAGAGCATGTAATCCATCGATATCTACACGATTTTCACCGTATCATGATTGTGTTACCATGGAAGCTTCATTTCGTTCAAAGTCTTTTTGGTCTTGCAACTTTGATGCCACTTGTTGAGACTATTGTTTCCCATGTCAAACGTTAACTTATTAGGATAAACATTCCAATTCCTTGTAAATCGATGACCATGAGCATGCTTAATCAAATTAAAATTTTCATTCACATGCTAAACATGTCAAACAATGCTTATGATATTTTCGCAATTAACAAATGCTATATGATAATAATGCGATACAAGTGAAGTTGGAAGTAGAAAACTTTACACGCTTGCTAAATTTGTAATGCAAGTAAAACAACCTCCCTTTTCTAAAATATCATGATCAAAGATATTATTGATTGGCAATAAAGTTGTGCAAATACTATATGTTCAATGTTTAGAATCATGATCTAAACATGCATGACTTTAAGTATATTAACGCTCTTTTTGAGCTTTTTTTTTTTTAGAAAATAGATTTATAATGTTGATTTTTTAAGAATGTGTGATTAAAAAGTGGGAAAAAGTTTTAGGTTTACGTGCAAAATATTAATTGTTACGGTTAAAATGAGTTTGAAAATAAAAGAGTTTTGTTATAATGGTCGTCAAACATGGGCATAATAAAGGCTGCAAATCTTCAGAGACAATCTTGTTTTGCCCACGCGAAGGTGAGCTTTGCGTGCTTATTTGGTTGCAGTGGCGGAGCCAGCCCGTTGGACTAGGTGGGGGCCCGCCCCCGGAACTTTTTTAATATATATTATTAACAAAAAAAACAAGAAATGTGTAAAAGAAAGTACTAAAAAGATATTTTCAGATAAGATAAAATAGCACAAAAATGGGGACATCTTCATTACTAAAACATTTCCCACTCCACTACATTTTGAGGGCAATCATTACTTTGGGAATATAATTGTTGTTGCTTGGTATTTACAAAATCAGTGGATCTCTGATACCACTAATAAATGTCTAAATCTTCATCCTGTATAAAAGATTATCTTATCTCAAAACTTTAAAAATAAAAAAAATTGTCAAAAAATTGAGGGGGTCTGGGTCCCCCCAGGACCCCCCTCCCTCCGCCCCTGTTTGGTTGGGATGAAGTCTACCTAAAGTAGCTGAGGATGAAATTCAAGTTGTTAAATTGTATGCGAGCACATACTGATTACAGTGAGGTCGTTTGCATTATATGAGGATTCTGTTGCTATTAGAAAATTAGAATTCAAGATCTGAATTTGTGCAGAACTGTGTTGGCTGACATACTTTCCAGTTATTCAAGTTATTTGGAATCTAGAGGAAACAGAATAATGAAGCCAATGTGCATGTTTTCTGCTGGCTCTATGGTTATTATTTGGTTATTTTTGTTATTGTGTTCCAATTCTATTATTGGGTTTCATTATTTAGCTCAGTACTATATCTTGCTCTTAAAATTATGTGGAATAGTAAATTTGTAAAATTATGATAGGATAAACCACACTCACGTTAATAACTTACTCCTTCAACTGACAGAGGGAGAACAAGCATTGCTGCCACTGCATGTGCAGATTATCAGCCACAACGAAGGATCCCTCGAAGAAAAGCGAAACCACCTCTTCCTAGAGTATGGTCAGCTGTTCTTGTTATCTTTTTTTCATGTCTGCATTTAGGTTTCTAGTTTTCTTTTCTGTATTCATATTTCTATTGAGTTATTGAGATGATTTTTCTTTATCCAAAAGCATGAAAAAATTTACTTTTTGAATCCCATGGCTTACTGGTGAATAAACAAAATCAAGAGGCCAGAGATTCTTTTATAAGCAATGGTATATACTTTAGAGGAATATCACATATTTTTGTTGATGCCCTAGTTACATTAAATCGTGTGGTTATTACAGGGAAAAGCCTTACAACCTCCAAATTTTGATAAAGAAAGGGCATATTTTCAAGAGGTCGATTCCTTTGAATTGCTTGAAGAGAGTCCCTCACCCAAGAAATCTGGTACATGGACTATGGGTGTCCAAGTTGATAATGTTGTCATACCACATTTATCTTCAGTATTAAGGAAGTGGCTGGTTTATAAGAAGCTAAATCGAAGTTATGGATTTCCTGGCTCACTTTCTAAGATATTAGAAACGCCTGAAGTATCTAAGGATCCGGTTTGTCATGATGGTTTTTTGAGTTCAATATTGAAAACCTCAGGAAAAGAATATCTGCAAATCCCTTCAAGATCAAATTCTATTCAGACTAGATTTGATTCAAGCTCTACCGTTGGAGATGCCACTAGAATGCCTATTGAGGAGGAATGTGAAGATATTGAAGTTGCAGTTACTAAACTCTCTCTGACTTCAAGGCCTTCGTCATTGGATGGTTACCGCTGGGATTCTTTCTCAGCTCTTTTGACAGCCTGTGGGCAGTGTGCTCCTTCAAAATTGACCGACATTTTATCTAGTTACTGGTCTGTTTCACTTCCATCTAAAAAAGTATCTTGGTCAATTTGTCATTTCTTCAGTTAGAATTGCTCTATCATATCTCTTGTTGATCTGATGCTCCACCAGGATTCCTTCATGGATTGCAGTTGACTCAAAGGCTAATTCAGTTGCTTCTCTTCTGTTGTTTTAATAATGCATCAAACTACCCCATCTTTTATGTATTGTTTAATGCTCTTTTAACAGTAGAGTCCTTGACTCTTGATTTTCTTCTGTTATTTATTGCTCTGATTCATGACGAGTCTGCATAAGTCTATACTCCGTCAATGATTTAACACCAGTGTTCTTCGTCTCTTGATTTTTATTTTGAAGCTGAGATTGAGAGAGAATGAGAATTTTTTATATAAACTTTATAGTTTTTGGCCTAGATCTGCTTTACTAATCACAATAGCAGAAATTCTCAGACAAATAGAGTTAGGTTTTTGTTTTTCATTTTCTCTTTGAGGATAAACAGCCTAACAATCTTGAAAATTCTGTCTCACCTTACAATTCTAGCTTTTAAAGTAAACCTTATTACCCATTTATCTTGCATATTGTGATACTAGTTTCGTAATATAATGAAGTTCAGACTTCTTCGCTGCCTGACGTCCAGTCTTTCAGTACCAGCTCTATATGGATGCCAGCAAACATTTGGTTCTTGATAAAAAATATGAAATTGAAATTGAAAAGAGGGGGAGAATTTCCTTATTGCAGAATGCAAAGTCTTCTAACTAGGTCAGCATTATTAGTCAATGAAGTAAATCTTACACAAGGGGAGTCGAAATAATTTTTTGTGGTTACTACAGTCCATCCTCTCTCTCATCCTTGAAAATTGACCCAGTATTCAGGATCCTACCTGTTAAAAATTCAAGCCATCCGTGTTTCATTGTTGCCTACATTATCTTTTGTTGCATACTATAATACTAGTTATCAGAAGGATTCCATAAAATTATAATTTAACCTTGTTTGCAAGAGATCAATTGATGTAGACCTGGCCTCCTAAAATCTGATTGGAAGCATGTCGTTTGAAACAGTGACCGAGAAAGTATCATCAAGGTCGGTGAAGGAACATATGGAGAAGCTTTCAAGGTTGGTGGAAATGTTTGTAAAATTGTCCCATTTGATGGAGATATACGAGTAAATGGAGAAGTGCAGAAGGTACACATTCTAGTAACATTATATTCATTTTTTTGGCCAAGTGAACTAAGTTAGGTCAAACATGTGAAAGAAAGCTGAATTACTATTGGACCACTCACGGTCTTTATAACTTAAACTCTCATCAAGACTTGGCCAAATATTGAGATTTCTGGTATACTGTTGGTCTGGCATTTGTTATCAAGATTTTTGGCAACATGATTTTATTGATATTATTGTGGCATCAGCATTTGACGCTGATCCCAACCACTCGTTTCATCAAGCATATATCTGGATATCAGTAGGACTTAGGACCCTGGACAAATAATGAAGATACATATTTTAGTGTCTAGTACAGATCCTTGGAATTGCTGAATTGCAAAATATTTAAAATTGTTTTCCTTCTTTTTCTAATTTGAGTGATGGCCTGTTTTAGTTTTTGATCCATGTGTCTTGGTATCCATCAGAAATCAGAAGAACTGCTCGAGGAAGTTATCCTTTCTTGCACTCTTAATCGCCTAAGAGGTCACGAGAGTAATGTGGTCAATGCCTGCACTACCTTTATACAAACAATAGAGTAAGTGCTTTGTGCATCTCTCTAATGTTTTATAAACAAATGTTAATGTTATGATTTTAGCAATTACTTTGGAAATTCCTGTATGGTAGCCTGTTTTTCATGCTTTGGTATAGGAAGGATGGGAAGAGGCAAATTGGGTACTTTTTTTAATAAGCCCAATTTAGGCTTACAGATTATGTTCCATTTAGTGCTACGATGTTATTTAGTATTTAGTACACATTTTGCAGTAGAGCAGAATTATTATACTTGCAGGAAGAACTACGTAGAAGTATATATATACACACTCTTGACATTTACTGAATAGTACGAGTTAATATTGTTTACTAGTTTGCACTAAATATATAGCTCATAGTTTGAAAAAATGATAAAACATATTTATTTTGTAAATATTTTCACCGACCTTTCTCGAAAGCCAAAGCTTATTTCTGTTATAACGGTTAAAACTTCTAAGTCTAATAAAATAAGTCCAGTCGCTAAAAATGATTTTTTTGATAAGTAAAGCTACTAATGACTAATGTCGAGTAAGATGTAACAACTGAGTTTCAAGCTCCAGATATATTGGCAACCTGTGTCAAGTTCACGTGATTTGTTTTTGTAAATACTTCAATTTATTGCTATAAACATGACTTTGGGTGGCAAAGCAATACATGAACCAGTTGTTGCCAGCTAAATTGATTTATGAGGTTTTTTTAAGTGATTCTCCTCTTGTGAGATTTATGAGATTTTTTAATTGACATTAACTTGCCATTTCTCATTTCTTCTTTCATAGTTTGAGGGTGTGCCAAGGTCATTATGATGCTGCTTTGATAAGTGCATGGGAACACTGGGATGGGGAGCATGGCTCAGAAAATGATCATCCTAAAGAATTTCCAGAAAATCAGGTTACGCAAAATGCTGACTTTAGGCTTGCATTAATATCTTAATTAACTGAGGTTACTTTTAGCAGCCTACTCAAGTTAAAATCTAGGCTCATAAGTTTTTGCTAATTTGTGACGATTTCCTTGGTTTTTTCACCAATTTAAGCTGAGAAAATTTTTGTTCAGTGCTATGTTGTTTTTATTCAAGAACATGGTGGTCAGGATCTTGAGAGCTTTGTTCTTTTGAACTTCGATGAAGCTCGGAGTTTATTGGTTCAGGTAGTAATAAATCCTTGTGTAACTAATAGAGATTTCGTTCCATTTGTCTTTTACCTGATTTATTTCAGTTTGTCACTATATGTTGCAGGTCACTATTGCATTGGCTGTAGCTGAGGCTGCATATGAATTTGAACACCGAGACTTGCACTGGTTTAGTTTTAATACTACTAATCCGCTGCAGCATATTAATACCTCTTGCTAGATTTTGATCTAAGGAATATCCCTTGTTTTTAATAGGGGGAATATTCTACTAAGTCGAAAGGGTTCGGACACACTGCAATTTACTCTCGAGGGAAGACAAATAAATGTCAAAACTTTTGGATTGCTGATATCCATAATTGATTTTACCCTGTCAAGAATCAACACAGGTTAACGTCTATGAAAACTAGGTATTCTTCAACATGATAGGTTTCAAATGTTGCTGAATTAATTTATGAAACTATAACTGTTTACAGGTGAAGATATACTCTTTCTGGACTTGTCATCAGACCCAGAACTCTTTAATGGCCCAAGAGGAGATATACAAGTAAGAAAAAGGTGATATTTTACATGTCTTGTTTGACTTAATCTTTCTTATTAACTAGTCTACAATAATTCTGCAGGCCGATACATACAGGAAGATGAGGGATGTTACTGATGATTGTTGGGAAGGAAGGTACAAGTACCGTTCTTTTCGTTTTTATCCTGCTGAATGGCTCTATATATGTTAACACAACAACACCAATAAGCCAGGTGTTATTGAAACTCGAAACTATTTTTTTTGGATTCAATGGTTAACCTGAGAAAGCTTGATTAGCAGATATCACTGAAGGTTACTTTTATTGTACCAAAACGTAATCCAAAGTGGAATAAAGTTGTTTTTGAGTGGATAATTATTTGTTTGAATGAACATAAATGACTTTAAGTTGTGGAGCTTAAGCTTTTTGGGAATCGGGACAGACTGATTGGAGGTGAACACCCCCATTTCGGGACACAGATGTCGTAGCAAATTGGGTAATCAAAACTGTTTATCGGATGCTTCAAAAGATTTTTCCCTTATACCACTATCTACTTTCACCATCTTGTTACTACTTGGCACAAGACTAAATAAATACAGAGTTTTTCCTTGTACCTTATTTAAATACCATGCATTTTTACTTAGTGCAGTTACTAAGAATTAAGTAGTTCTTTCAAATTACCAAGTCGTATGCCATGATTGTGACTACGTGAAGCAAACTTGTATAGCCAGAATAAGAGAATATGTAGCAAGATTCGTATCATAAGACTTAGCAAAGTATTATGCTGACTGTCAACTAAATTTATTGGGAGTATTGTTGTTAATTGTTATACATGTCTTGTAGTACATCTTCATATTACGGCATCAAGAGTTCCAAAATCTAGATAATCACTTGCCCAAAAAGTTTTGACCTATATGTTCCAGAGTTTAGAAAATCTTTCTATATGTACTAAGGGTAAGTAAATATAACTCATTTTTCAAATTAAGAAACTTACCATTTTTCTTAGTTTGGTAACTTCCTTTTCAATAAAGTTTTCAGTAGAACAGGATAGTATTTCTCAATTAGGTAAGAGTCATTCATTATTGTATAGGCATCTTTTATCTACATTTATTCTGTTACTGCTAACGCTTTACAGTTTCCCCAAGACAAACGTGATGTGGCTGCAGTACCTGGTAGATATTTTGCTAAGGAAGAAATCCTATGTAAGTTTTTATTTCCTCGTGAATAATTCCCTACATGTATGGTGCATATTTTTGTCTGTTTTGATGAAAATCCATCAAAAATTGACAAGTGTCCAATCCGTAAAAAAATTGTCAAACTTTCCACTGTACGTGTAGCATCATTCATTTAAAGCTAATATCAATCATTGAACTGTTTTGTATTACATATGTTTCTTTGTTTTTTGAAATTTTGCGCTGCTTCAAATATTGATATTTAGGGGCCTGTTTGAACCAAATTTAAATCTAAGTCAAAGTCAAACAATCAACGTCACCCACATCTTTCATGGGTCCACATTTTTTCAATCATACATATCAAAAACATGTATCACAATTCACTTAAAATCTGATTTTAATATACACCAAACACCCTCTTTAATGTCTCAGGATAAAACACACAAAGATGATAGGGAATTACGTTCTCTGAAGAAGCGCCTAAACAGCTATGGTTCGGCTAAAGAAGCAACCTTGGATCCTTTCTTTAGCGACTTGTTTGTTTCTTGAATTATGAAGAAACATGTCATAGAAGGGGGTTAGTCACTTATTAAGAGGCTACTTCTTCGCATTGGATTTGCTTTCAGAAACTAACTTGGTTTTTGTGTTGCATCTGTGTTTATGATAGTGCCTTTTGGTGAAAACTGAATGTAGGAGTTTGGTTAACATTGAAAGTTCTGTTCAATTTGTTCAATGATGGGCCGTACTTCATTCAGAACGAAACTATGTTCTTGTCGAGAACTATTGTAATGTATTGAAAAACACACTGAAGAACTATTTGTTCAATTTGTTTTTTTTTTTTTTAAATTATGTTTCCTCAAAAATAATTTTAATAGTACATTTTATGGGATTCACAATCTTTTCTTGTTTTAAACCACACATTTTTCAGATCTTTCCCAAACAATTTCGAGTAAAAAACTTTTGATTCCTTCTGCTGTGGTTTCAGTGCTGCAAAGCAAGTGCCAGTAGTGCCTTTTGGGTTTCTTTTCACCCCAAAAATGAGCACAATAGGATTCTTTTTATGGCACATCCGTTGGAATTTTAAAATCATCTATTTTTGCTTTTGGCTGTTTTTATTCCACAAAAAATAAATTCACATGGGTGGGGTCCCATCCCATTAGATTAGACTCGAATAAGGCCACAACAATAATAATATCAAAGAAATACAGGCAGTAAAGAAGAGTATTCTCATGTGAACCTCTAATAAAGAAAGCGATTTATCGACACCTATCTAGTTTTGTAGGATAGATGAGGCCAATTCAAGGAGGAATTTGGAGCATGTCATATGTGCGCATGTTATAGCTTAAATTATTTACTTTTAAGTAGATAATATATTTTTAGAATAAATAAATAAGTATTTTCATATTTAGTCCTCAATCTTTTGCATCCCTGTACTTTTGTCGCTAACCTATGAAATCACTCCTTTCGACGTCAATTGTTTAACTTCTATGAAATAATTATTCCTTTTTATTTCTTACGTGTTTCTATCACGCTTGTTATGTGTCTCAGAAAATTTACCAGGTAAGTTTCGCGTGACTTGTTAACTCCAAATGTGATAGGAAGTGGTAATGAGAAAGAACAAGTTATGCCAATGGGAGTAAACAACTGGAAATTATAATTTTAAAAGTGAAATTTTAATGTTGACGAGAATTTTGCCCTTCAAAACAATGTACTTTCTGCTTGATACAATAACAGAAAGTTTGAGAGAAAATGATAAAACACATTAAACATTGAGGTCTTAAGATTGTAAATTTAAAGGTTGCAGACACAAAGTGAAGGGACACTCAGGTCTGTTTGGCAATTTTTTGCATTTTATAAAAAGAGCTTCTTGAGAATGCAAATTTATGCTAATTTTTTCTAAAACTTTTTCTAGTGAGATAAAATATTTTAGAAAATTATTCAAATAAGTTCAAAAGCAACTTCTTAATTTCAAAAGTAAATTAAATTTTTCCAAAAGTCTTAAAAAACAAGTCCTAAATGTTGGGATTAAAAGTAATACGACACCCATTTAATTATTGAAATAATTAATTTTCTCAATAAGAAAAATTTAACTTGTGTAGATAAGTTTGAATTAGAAAGTTCGAACGTCATCCAACACATGGACACCACACCATCACCATGATATGCCTTTGTCGATGGCATATTACTTTATTGTTTCCACTGTTAGGCACAAAACATTTTCAAACTTGGTTCTTCGTAACAAAAGTAATCACTTTTCTTTTTCATCATCACACTAATCCATTCTCTTTTCCCTTTTCATTTTTACTACCAGGCACCCTCTCTCTCTCTCAATGAACATGTTTTCAAAACTTTGTCATGTTTTGTCAAAACCCTCGTACTAGCGCTCCATTTGGTTATCCTCCTGAACCCAAAACAGCTCTTGTTAAAAATGGCTATAGCAGCTTCAAAGCTTCTCTTTTTATTCTTCCTGTCTATTCTCCTTGTACCCTCTTCTGGTAAGTCATTTATTCTTGTGTCTTCAGTTCATTTTCTTGTATTTTTGAAGTTCTTCATGTGTATATTGCTGTGAGTTCTAATCTTTACATTATTAGTGGATCTTGCTTAAGTTACTGGTGATTATGGGGTTTTAAGAGAATTTTTATTTTTCTATATGCTTTTGTACTAAAATCTAAGTGAAGAATATGTGCTTTTGGTTTCTTGGATCGGAGCCACAGTAAATGGTTAAATGGGATACTAATTTGTAGATCAGTGATCAAAGATGCTACTTTTGAGTGATTTTGGACGAGAAGGAGCCCCTTTCTGCGTATACAAGTCTAAATGACACGAAAAATAATTGCATTCTCCGTGTTTTGCAGAGGCATCTCGGTTCAAGGATATTCAGTATAAAAAGCTAACAGGAGAACAGATATTTTACTATGAAGCAATTCAACATGATGTAGTTAATCCATCAACCCCCGTTACTGTCCCTCCGTATAATTTAGCACTAGAAATTATCACCGTTCCCTCTACAAACCCTGTCACCGTAAATCCATCTCCATATACAGTCCCCACCACCACCCCAGTGCCTGTACCTAATACAAATCCACCACCAGCACCATCAACTAATCCAGTTACAACCCCGAGCACAAACCCGGGGGGCCAACCAGTGAGTAACCCCGTAACAACTTATCCTAGCCCAACAGGAGGTGTTCCGGTGACAAACCCGGTGACGCCTCCTGCAGCGACAAATCCACCTGCAACTACGGGGAAGAGTTGGTGTGTAGCAAAGACTGGCGCACAACAGAGTGCACTTCAAGCAGCACTTGATTATGCTTGTGGGATTGGAAAAGCAGATTGTTCGGCCATACAACAGGGCTCAAGCTGTTATAATCCTAATACTTTGCAAAACCATGCATCGTATGCCTTCAACAACTATTATCAAAAGAATCCTGTGCAAACCAGCTGTGACTTTGGTGGGACTGCTGCGACAACTAATGTGAATCCAAGTAAGCACAGAAAATGTTCATCTTTTGCTCTAAAATGAAATGGTGACTTAGAACTTCAAGTGCTAATACCCATTTTTGATTTACATATAGGCGTGGGATCTTGCATTTTCCCAACATCTTCCTCCTCTTTGTCCCCACCAACAACATCATCTCCAGTCTCAGCAACTCCACCGCCAACGACACCATCTCCATTCTCATCAACTCCACCGCCAACACCACCATCTCCTGTCTCAGGAACTCCAACACCACCATCTCCATCTGGAACACCACCTAGGTAAAGACATTCTAATGGCCTCAGATCTGTGTATTATATGATTTCCTGGTGTTGAATAGTAATCCATGAAATCTAATTCAATTCTTCACATCCGTGCAGCACAAGTTCTCCTCCAACAGTCTTAAACTCCAGCAGTCCTCCGGCTTTAGGAGGATTCCCAACGGGTTTTGGAGATAGCCCCCCTCCTGTTTTTAACACTTCAACATCTACGTCAAGTTCTCTGCAGCCTTTTATTGGCTGCATTACTGCAGTGGCTTTTGTAATCATCGGGAAACTTGTTTTGGATGATCAAGATTTAGCGTTCGGCATACATTAATGGGGGTCAGAAGCTCATTGCTCAACAAACATATCAGTTTTGGGCTATTCACACTGTTCTTTGCGGTAAAGAATTCCAGAGTTTGTAGAGCTCACAGTTGTAGTCTGCTCAAGTTTCGTACCAATTAACACTAGTCGCATTCCTATTAGCTCATTATTCATGTGTAGAAGGTATTCTGTTAATCTTGTTGAGGTAGACAGGTGGCATTACCTTGTGTCTAGAATAGTTAAATTTGATTAGATAATCAACCTGCCAGAGTAGAATGGTCCAAATTGAAATGAATGAATAGCCCAGAAATAATATATATTGTTCTTTTATTTCATCTTTGTTTGTTGTTAGCTCTTCTCCTTCTGTTTCTATATTTTGCGCGCAGGAGATCTTGTGGGTGCGGGGTTGGTGCTCATTGAAAGGAACCCCAACAGGTAGTTTAACCCTGCTTCCCTTCCAAAACCCACAAACAACTTCAACTTTAAGCCCTTGTTTGAGTCCCATTTTTTTCAAAATACATTTTCTTCTTTTTAACTCTACATCATACGTTCTTTGTCAATTTACTATTTCAAAATGTATTCTACACCAAAAATGGGGTCATATAGGCATATTTTATTTTCAGTTTGCCAATTTCCTCTTCTAAGATTGAATGATTTTCCATTTTGATTGGACGTGAAGTTGCCTTCTTTGTGGCCCCTGTGCCAGCTGCCACTTGATTCAGCATGGGGCGCATTTTCCTTTTGAGCCAAAATGGGGCAAGGCACACGACAAAAATGCAAGGTCTGGCACAGCTCATGCTAGGCTGGTTGGCAACTTGCACAAGCCGTGGCCCTGTACAGGGCAAGGCACAGCTCATGCTAGGCTGGTTAATGCTCGGCCATTTACAGGGCGAGCCACCATGTGCCTGGACATCACAGACCACCTTTACACACACACGCACCCTGTTTCCACTTTTTGTATTGCAAATCTCTTTATTTGCTGTTTACATTTTGTATAGTATTTCGCTTCATTTAACAGCAGAGAGGAAGGGCGCTTAGAGTCCAGGACTTCAATTGACAAAATCAGATGGCAAGATTTCTTTCATTCGGGTTAAATTGCTGGCTTAAATAACATGATGTGTTCACAACTACCTATGCTCAACCCGTTTGATACAGCCTCTCATTCGATACTTGTACACAAACCGCCCCATGAATTATCCATTTCCATTTCTTTATGATATCAACCTGGGCAAAACTAATTGAAACAAATATATTTAATGATCAAAGGACAAGAGGGATTTGATAGTTCTTTATTCAAAACTATACCGGTTTTTTGTGATTTTGGGCAAGATGCTATAATGCCTCAACTTTATATATAATCTAGGCAGACATTAAAGATTTGAAATTTGTTCACACTAAAAAATGAAAGACACTAGAAACTGGGCCAAATTTTACTAGAAAAAGTATGCAATACAATTTTATGTTACTTGAAAATTGCATCTTAGATGTAACATGGATAAAATTGCAAAAAACATTTAGGACGTGTTCTGTAGAGATTAAAATTGAAAAATTAGTTGTTATTATTGACTTTTATTAGACGAGTGAGATTCAATAACGATTATATTTTCAATTTTAATCAGTACCCAATGGGTTCTTAGAATGCACATTTATACAAACAAAACAGAATTTGATTTTAATATATTCCTCAACTTGGACTCCTATAATATCATACAATGAGAATGGATAATTTCGACATTACCTTTTCGAGAACATTTTGAATATCATCATCGACATTGAAACTACAATCTTGAAATCAGAAGTGTCTCAGAAACACTGCCTTTCAGCCAGCTGCTTTGCTGCCAGTTGCTCATCGTCGATCTCCCATATGTGAAATGAATACGGGGGGAGAACTCAAGGACTAATAATTAGCATAACTGTAACAAAGAATTATCGGAAAAGAACAGTGCTGATGTTGCCAACAAGTTTATTCGATTGGGATTGTGAATTTTGTCGAACAGCATCAAAGGGAGCCTGAAATTCGAGAGCAAGAAGTTTGCCTACTGAGTCCTTCATCTAAATGACTGGCACTATTTTCTAATGTGAGGCTAAATTCATCTCTAACAATTTGAGGTTTTAAATGGGTTAATGGCAAGGAATGGAAAAATTAAAAGAAACCCATAAAACTATGAATTGCATCGGGCGAGTTAAAATACTTGTCCAGAAAAAAAATCATTATAAAAGTCTGATAGGAATTCTCATCCCACTTCAAAGCCACTACTGAAATTATGAAATTTTGAAAATTCTGATAAAAAAACCACTCAAGAAATCAGTTTGCTTCAGAAAGAAAGAACGCGAACGGATTGCTATCAAAAGCTCCAGAATGCTATGAATTAATGGGATATGTAGACGAAAGATTCGAGAAGCATGAGAGTACGCGAATCCCACATCGATTAAGCAGAAATGAAGAGTGCTCGTGGTGTATTATAAAAGCAGACCTGGTGGCACTATCTTACATACTTACCTGGACGGGGTCAATGGGCGATCAACAAGGCCCATGGCCTAGGTTGGCGACCTCCATTGCACTTAGGAGGGGCGCCCGCCTAAGGTCGGCCCAAGTGGTCGAGCCTACGTCATAATTTGTGATAGAGGGGGCCTGCGTTCGCGCGGCCCCTGCCAATTCAACAGTTATAAAGGTTTTCGTGTGTGGACCTGCCTCGGGCTCGCAATTGTTTCTGGGCTTAGCGAGCTATTAACAATGATTTCGGTTACGTTATGACCCATAAATAAGTGTTAAAAAGTAAACCTAAATATGTATTTAAAGATTTTTTGTTTTACACACCTAAACCAAACATCCTTAAATTTTTGCAATGTAGACATATTTTTTTATTTTGTACAAAATAATTATTTTAAAATACTTCTTTCAAAGAAATAATTGGTAAAACACACCTGACATATAGATCAAAAATAATCTCACGCAATTTATTGATTAATTCATCTTCACTGACTTTTGATTCAAATATTCAATATGTTCGGTATAAGCTCAAAAATGTAATTAAAATTAAAAATATAGCCGTTATTGAGTACCACTCGTCTAATAAAAGTTAATAATAACTAATTTTTCAATTTTAATCCGATTTTAATCTCTACCAAACAAGCTCTAAACGAAGTGGAATTGAAAGAAGTGAAAATTAATGAAAAAATGGACAATATCCAAAGTTT
>CAIGRH010119952.1:483-16994 GCA_903798295.1 Fraxinus nigra | reverse complement strand
AAAATTGATTTTAGCATCCACACTAATCTCCATAGAGCTTGAAACAGTGAGCTGAAGCAGTGAGCTGAAACTGGGAGAGTGTCTTACCCAGGGGCTGTTTGGCTTGTGGGAAAGTGAGTTATGAGTGTGAGTGTGAGTGGAGTGGAGTGGAGTGGGGTATGAACAGTGGTAGAATTAGGGCACAAAACCCTAGACGGGTAATTGGGCCAAAATGTTAGGCTTTCGGGCTTTTTAATTGGGCTAAAATCATATAATTGAGTTTAAATGAGGGCTAAATGAATTTAAATTTCAAGGCGTTGGACTCAATTGAATGGACTTAAATGATTGGGCTTATGTAGTTGGACTTGAAATCAATAAAAATTNGCTGAAACTGGGAGAGTGTCTTACCCAGGGGCTGTTTGGCTTGTGGGAAAGTGAGTTATGAGTGTGAGTGTGAGTGGAGTGGAGTGGAGTGGGGTATGAACAGTGGTAGAATTAGGGCACAAAACCCTAGACGGGTAATTGGGCCAAAATGTTAGGCTTTCGGGCTTTTTAATTGGGCTAAAATCATATAATTGAGTTTAAATGAGGGCTAAATGAATTTAAATTTCAAGGTGTTGGACTCAATTGAATGGACTTAAATGATTGGGCTTATGTAGTTGGACTCGAAATAAATAAAAATTGAATTTGAATAAAATAAATCGAAATTGATAATAAAATTATTATTCGGGATCGGATTCGATCGAATAGATTTGAATTCAATTTTACAACAACTAGACGAACGCGCTTCTCTAAAAAAATTAGGGTTACGTTTTAGCGACACGTTTTTCGAGAAAACTAATTTCTATAATTTAAAAGTTCGCGGTCGCTACATGTATAGTGGAGAGCACACACATGAACTGCTCCTCCTTAACTGGTTCCTCTAAGTACACAAGTATAGCTCCCCCTAACTTTATGAACAAGACAATAAATAACAAAGTGAGAAAAAAGCTCAATAGATAAAAAAGAAAAAATACATACTCCCCCTTTTTGCAATTAAAGTGCAACGTGACCAACCAACCAAAATATCAGTTATACAGTCATCCAACAATTATTGAAAAATAGTTAGCAAAAGATTACACAACCCACAAATAGTTAGCGGAAAGGGAATGACATGCATGATGAAGCCAAATCATCTGTCGCTGGTGGATTGGCAATCGAAACATCCTCTGGACAGGAGGCGTTGTCGGGTGCGGATTGGCAGACACATCCGCAGCAACACTGACTTCTACTGGTATTGCGAAGTCCCCATAACCAGGCACATATTCAGGAAAACCAGGAATACTTTTGTACCAAGCAGTCCAATATGGTCATCACCAAAATATGCTAAGGATTTCACAATCCTGCACACATAGTGGGAGCTCATCAGCCATTTTATTAACCTTCAGGAAGATAGCACCCACCTAATTCTTGACAACCCGTAGATGAGTCTCCAACAGTTCTAGCCTTTCAAAGTGATACTGTGATAGCATATCCTTAGGAGTCCTGGGTGGGTGTAGAAGTAGGAGCACTATCTAGATTGCCCAACTCATGATCCCCGGAGTTGGAACCGGAGTAGAATACTTGTCATAGGCGGAGCAGGTATCCCCAAATCATACAGATAGTGGTGAATGAGATTGGGATATTGAAGTGTGCATTGTTTTACCCTATTTGGCCCTACATAAAGCATTCTATCGAAAATGAGTTTAATAAAATCCACCCCACCATTGTACCCAATTTATATAGCATCACCGCAAGCTCTTGGGATAAATTTGAGTGATGAGCGAGAGGGTCCTGATTACGTCCAAATAATAATGCGATAGTTGTAGTGCAACTTTGAGGCGTCGTATCTACACGGAGATGGAAAATGCTCAAAGGATCGGGAAGGGTGAATTATTCTCTTCAATGTGTAGTGAAATTCAATGTTTGAAATATGAAATTAAAATCAATAATTTCGAGGCAATGTAGCGTCGGAATTCTCTTAGTTGGATTGGATCATTCACAACAATTATTCCATTTTTATATCACAATTAGATGCTTTCATCCCGACACTCTAATCGAAAAATATATAATGAGAACCAATTCAATTTACAAATGTAATCCTAGAATCTAGTCTTATGACATATTTGCACAATTTTATTGGAACAAGATCAAAGATCGACCATATACATCAAGCATAAGGCGGTAATCAATCCGTCAATAAAGTAAAATTGAGATTAAAACTCAACAATTAGTTTAATCTAATGAAAGAGGAAACATGACTGGATCTATAAAAGATTTAACAATTGTTAAACCAATCTCAATAACAAGTAATTNATCTCGGCACTCTAATCGGAAGATATATCGTGAAAACCAATTTACTTTACAAATACAATCCTAGAATCTAGACTTATGACGCGCTCGCACAATTTTATTGAAACAAGATCAAAGATCGACTATATACATCAAGCATATAGCAGTAATTAATCTTCCAATAAAGTAATATTAAAATTAAAATTCAACAATTATTTCAATCTAACGATAGAAGAAGCATGACTGGATCTATGAAGAATTTGATAAAAGTTAAACTAATCTCAACAATAAGTAATTGAAATTGAAATTCAACAAATAGTTTAATTTAACAATGGAAAAAGCATGATTGAATCCATGAAAAATCTTGTAAATGTTAAACCGATTGCAATGTAAATTAATAAAAAGAAAAGTCTAAATCCTAAGATTATTCAGCAAGAAAAGACCAATTACATAAAATAATAGTTGTGAAATCACCATATCCAATTGAGTTTCTCCCTTGCTTCACCAAGATTGTTAGTTGCTCATGAGTTTCTTCAGCCAAAATCAATGGAAGAATGATGAATAATGAAGAATGAGGCGTTCTGGGATCTTTTAGGGTTGAGAAATCGTGCTACAATAAGTTACCATAAGTATTTGAATCATAGAAGGAAACTTGAAAATTTGGGTTTTCTTTATAACTATGTGACTGCATGGTATATGGCCTTGCGATCGCAAGGAACAAATGTTTCAGCTCTTTTAACTCGCTGAAAATGGCCATGCGGTCGTATAGTATAAATCTTTGTGGCCGCATGGTTAAAATATTTTTCCGCCAAACAGTGTTTAGTATTTTGGTCGCATCTTTCTTTCCCGACGTCCAATTGAGACAATTAAAGATGCGTTGGAAAGCTACCTCAAAGAGCTACAACTTTTCTTCAGATACTATCTTCCAATTCGATCATTTTCTATGTCAAAAACTAATCCCAATAAGAGGCTGAAAATTGGTGCAACATTTTCAGCTTGAAAGTTGATGTGCGATAATGTTTTGGCTATATTTCATCCCTTTGACTCATTTCTTCATCCAATTGACCTTTAACACTCTCGAATATTCATCACAAGGTTAGAAACAAGTTTAGGATAATTGCACTTTAGTCTTTGAACTATCACTTTCCTCCATTTTGGTCATTTTTCGCTCTTTTCATCTAATTTCCACCGTACTCGTCCATTTGCAGCCTAAACCAAAATACAAGCGTACTTAGAAAATTTGGACACCAATAAATCATGAAAATACAATTATTAGTGGATGTAAGACGTGATGTGATAATTACACTATTATCAAGTCCAGATTGTGGATAAGAATTTTGAAGAGAATTTTGTACTTGGGAGTTAACCTAGAAGCATGCAGGTTGAGAGAATTAGTAGGCCACATTTTCTCAGTTAATTCCATGGCCACATCATCATCATCATTTACAACATCAATCTCATTCATGCCTAGCCAACCCTTAACACAAATGGACTAAAAGTCACAAGTCTCCCCCTCATATATGTCCTCCATCTAAATGGATTTTCAAGTTTGCCAATATTGTTGGGAATATTGGAATAAAATTCTTTCACTATGGTCTCACTGAAAGCTCCCTAAAATGTCGACTTCTCCAATTTATGAAATCGAATGGTCCTACCTAACCCTAGCTGTACGAAGTCTTCTAGAACAACCTTAAATTCCTCAATAACCTTACGATGAGCAGTGTAAGTGACAAATAGAGTTTCATTAGCCTCAGTCAGAAAATAGTAATTAAATGGACTTACTGAATTTCGACCTCTAGTAAATGTGTCAAACTTGAACGAAGATGGATCAAAAGAGGGTGTTTCCAAGACCTTGTATGTACTACAAGGAGTAGTAGGTCCTGACTTGCCAACGAGAGTGGTAAAGGCCTCCTTAGCCTTCTACGTACATTTTTTTTTTTAGCTTGAGTGGCCTTTCTCTTTGTGAAGAGATATTGCGAAGCAGAGGTAGAATTATCTGTTTCATCATTTGTTGGACTTTTATCCGACGATACAAATTGGGATTTGGATTTCTCATTATCTTTAGCAATAGGAAGATCATTATGCTCAAAAACTTCTGATACTAGGTCCAGTCCACACTTCCCTGCCATCAGGGTTTGCACATTTGTCTCCAGATCTTTCCGACCCTTGATAGGTGTCAATTTTATCTTTGGTCTCTTTCTCCTCAGTGGAATCACTCTTCAAGAACTTGATTAAGAGGTACAATAGCAATTTCTTCCTCAAAATGCAGTTGTACAGGTTCAGTCTGGGCTTGGACTGGAGGTACATTAGAACGGAGCTATCCCGTACTCCTCATCAATTGTTTTAGTCCAGATGACTCCCATGCACTGGTAAGCTTTCCCTTGTTATGTTTCCATGAAAACAAACACTATCAAACCGAAGATCAAGTGTGAAACTTCTAAAATAAGATAGTGAATGATGTTCCCTAATTTCACTAATGAAAGAGGAAGAATCAATTTTTTATAATTGCACAATGGTAATTGCAGAATGAAACGTGCAAAAGGAAGTTATACAGTTTATGGTAACTACCTAAGAACAGTTGATAGATTCCACACAAACATCCGACATTTTAGCCATAACCATTGCCCATAATTTTTTATTTCCTTGTTTTTATTAAATTAAATATGTAGGCATGATTTACTTTTTAAGGCTAGTCAGCTGATTGATATTCTGCGAATAAGCCCACACGTGTCAACAAAATTTGAAAATGTGCTTAACATGAAATCAATTACAAAATATATTTTAGTTATAGCAAATATCACACTCAGATCAATTTCACAATTAATTTTAAATTTTCAAGACAAGCATGAAGTTTCCATTCAGATGTTTGCTCACAATTAATTCCTCAGATTGAAGTGTGAGTGTGTGATAGGACACTTTATACAAGATAGATTATGAACCAAGTCCTAACGAGAACTGACACTCATAATAACATCATGGAAAAGTGTGTTTCGGACCGATCATCATCTGAAATTGTCCCTATAGATATAAAAAAATGTGCGTGCTAGACTTGAGCATCCAAATTATTTATGGAGTTGACTTTCACACAGCCATAGGGATATATTTTCTCTCTTGATTTAAGTTTATTATCAAGAACGACTTCACTCATCTATAAAGGTAGCCCTCTCTTCCAATGAATTTGTCTGTTTACACAACAACATATTACAGTGTTGAGAGACATAGATATTGATCATAGGTCTACACTTAACATAAGTCACTTTAAAATGAAGCCTAGTCAGTAAATGATCACAATATATAGTCATAGTGTCCTAATAGTGTACCTATCAGACAATACTTTACCATAAGTTGGAGTGAGCACACCACACTAGTTGGTAACATCAATTTTTATCTCAATACTTTCAAACCAACCAAAAATATACATCATGTGACACGTGCTCGAAAACTCCAAAGTTTTTTTTTTGTTTTTAAATAAATACAACATATCTATACATAACATGAACGCGCAAAAAGAATATACAGTAACAAAATCTTAAATGCATCATGCATATGCCCATATCTTCTCGTAGAGTCTCAAACCTAATCGTATCTAAAGCCTTAGTAGTAAGTAAGTCAACGATTTGCCCTTCTGTAGTTACATGTTCTAGAGTGACTATTTTTCTTTCAACTAAATCCCAAATGAAATGATGTCGTGTCTCAATGCGTTTAGTTCTAGAGTCCTGAACAGGATTTCAAGAGATATTTATTGCACTTGTATTGTCACAGAACACAATAAGAGAGTCTTGTTTAATACCATAGTCACTCAGCATTTACTTCATCCAAAGCAATGATGTACAACAGCTACCAACAACAATGCACTCAACTTCTGCCGTAGAAAGGGGATAGAATTCTACTTCTTGCTCAGCCAAGAGATAAAATTGTTTCCCATCTAAAAACATCCTTCAGATGTGTTTTTTTTGTAACCAATGTTTCCTGCCCAATTAGTATGTGTATATCCTACAAGGTGAGAATTAGAGTCTTTAGTGTACCAAAAACCAAAATTAAAAGTACTATTAACGTATCTTATGATTCGTTTAATAGCTTTTAAGTGTGACTCTTTTGGTTGGGCTTAATATCTGGCACATACTCCCACAGACCATCTATCATACTCCTGTATAGACTTGGATCGACATCCTTACCTTGGTCATCTCTACTGAGTTTTAATGACGTTGCCATGGGAGTCCTAATTAACTTGGGACTTTAAAGACTGAATTTATTTACCAAGTTCTTCGTATACTTTGCTTGAGAGATGAAGATTCCATCATCCACTTGTTTAACTTCCAGACCCAAGAAGTAGTTTAGTTCATCAATCATACTCATTTCAAATTCACTTTTCAGAAGATATACAAACTCCCTGAATTTTGTTTCAGAGATGGATCCAAAGACGATGTAATCAACATAGATTTGTGCCACAGTTAGTCCTTTTTTAGGTGTCTAATGAATAAAGTTTTATTAGTTCTACCTCTCGTATATCCTTTTTCAAGTAAAAATGTGGTAAGCCTTTCATATCAAACTCGAGGAGCTTTCTTTAGTCGATACAATGTTTTTTCAAGTTTAAAAACATGTTCTGGTCGATGTGGATCAATAAATCCTTTTGGTTGTTTGACATAGGCTTCTTCATTTAGATTCCCATTTAGGAAAGCACTTTTGACATCCATCTGAAATTGTTTGAACTACTGATAGTAGAAGCCTAATAGATTTAAATCTAGCTACTGGAGCAAAAGTTTTTCAAAATCTACTCCTTCAATTTGGGTATATACCTGCACTACAAGTCTTGCCTTATTCCTAACAATGTTGCTAAACTCATCAGATATATTCTTGAAGATCCATTTTGTTCCAATACATTTGCATACGTTGGTCTAGGCACTAGCTCCCAAACATTGTTTCGCTCGAATTGTGACATTACTTTATGCAAGGCCAACACCAATGATTCATCATTTATTGCTTCAAAAACATTATTTAGTTCCATATTAGAGGTGTAACACACGTTTCCAAGTTCAATTACAAGTTTTATTCTATTTACCATTGCGTTTCCACAATCTAAAAGTACATTATCGAGAGGATGAGCTCTATGAATCTAGACATGTGGTTGTTTCCTTCTTTGTTGTTCAACGTCCTCTTCTTCTAGTGTGTTTGCACTTGCAGTGATCCGTTCAGAATCCTCATGCCTTATTTCTTAAGATTCTGACTTACTGTCGTTATTATCTTTTGTTGAGCTGATTTCTTGAATGTTCTAAGGGTTATCAGATTGCTTGTCCAATACATTGATCTTGGGTTACTGCGAGTATGGAGAGTAATCATTAGTATTATCAATTTTAACATTAATAGATTCAATAACAGTTTGAGTCTTCATGTTGTACACCCTATATGCTCGACTATTCTTAGAATACCCATTGAATATCCCTTTGTCACTCTTAAGATCAAATTTCTCCAGGTGTTCCATGTTGTTCAATACATAGCACTTGCTTCCAAAAATGTGAAAGTGGTGAATGTTAGGTTTTATTCCTTTCCAAATTTCATAAGGTGTTTGTCTAGTGCCTGTTCTTAAAGAGACACGATTCAGGATGTAGCAGGCAATATTAATTGCTTAGCTCATAATTTAACTGGGATTTTGTTACCGTTTAACATTTCTTTAGCTATTTCCTGCACTGATATATTCTTTCTCTCAACTACACCATTCTGTTTCGGAGTTTTAGGAGCTTAGAATTCATGGAAGATGCCATTCGTTTCACATAATTTAGAAAGACTAGCATTCTCGAACTCCTTGCCATGGTCACTCCCGATTTTCTCTATTTTAACCCCCTTCGTGATATTTTTAGTAATGAGTTTTTTTTGTATATGTAGGTAAATTCTTTGAACACGTCATATTTTTCCCTTAAAAATTCTACCCATGTAAATAGAGAGAAATCATCAACTATATCAAAGATATATCTTTTTCCACCAAGACTTTCAGTTTGTATAGGACCTATCAAATCCATTTGAAATAATTGAAGATAGTGTGTAGTACCAAGAAATTGACCTTGTCTGTGAATTGTTCTACTCTATTTACATTTTTGGCATGAATCGCACATACCCTCAGGCCTTTTTGTGAGTTTGGGAACTCCTTTTATGACTTCAATTTTGGTAAGTCTCATAAGATCTGCATAGTTCAAATGTCTCAAACATTTGTGCCAAAATTCTGTACAATCAGAGTTAGAAATATGACATGCAATATCAAATTCAAATAAGTAACATTTAACACAACTACCATCATTTTTCTTTACACGCGCACTTTGTGAACATAACCATAAGATCATCATCACACAATTGACCTACACTAATCAAATTCGATTTCAAGCTAACAACATAAAGTACATTTTTCAGGACATGTTATCCATTTATTTCAACTGTACGCACTTCTTCGATTCTACTTTGGGCACCATCTCCAAAGGTAACCATTCCTTATGTATAACTCTTGTTTAATATAGCACGATTTCCAGTCTGTGTTTGGAACAATCACTGTCAAAATACTAGGAGTTAGGTACAATAGATTTATAAGCAACATTGAACATGTAGTATCTAAGATCACTTTTACGTATCCATACTTGCCTTATTTTAGTTTTAGAATTGAGTTTTAAAGTGTCAGATAGCAAATGAAATCTCTTAGCATGTTTTAAGTTTTTGTATGTTAGGCAGTAATGAGAGGTGCGTTCATATAGATTATAAAAGCTATACCTAATTTGGTGTTGAAGTGTACCTGAGTGAGATTTCACCAGTTTACCCGGTCCTAAGTTCCAAACAAATTTTTTCAGACGGTCAGAATGTGTTGTGGTGTGTTCGTATGCAGAACTATTTTGCTGGTAGCGATTTCGTTTGATATTTTGACTTCTGTTGTTGATAGCTGACATTGTTGTCTTTCAGATACCACTATACCTTTAACAACGTCAATTGATTAGTAACCTTCTCATTTCTTTTACCTTCATATCCCAGCTTAACTTTTTCATTTGTGCTTCTTCCATAACTGAGTGTTTTACTGTAACGAGTTGAGCCAATAGTTAGCTTTGGTTATTTCTCTAACATGTTCTAGTTCGGTATGAAATTCCAATCGTTGTTTTTCCTTTTCACTTACGGCTTTGAGCAAACTTTTTCTTTCGGTCGTAATTACAGACCTTTCTTCTTCAATGTATTCCATCATAGCCAGAAGAGTAACATTTCTCTCTTGTTCAGCTTACAGATTGTCTTTTAGACATTTGCATTATGCACAACTGTTGCAGGTTCCAGTTGACTTTGCACTTAGTAGGTTTTGACATGCAGAAGCCAGTAAGTCCATATCAGTAATAGGTTGAAGATTTGCTATTAGAGAAGTTACCTGATGGTCGTTAGTTTTGTCCTCCTCATATGAGATCAGCTCTTTGTCTTCTTCTTCAATCCAAGTTATGTTCACAGCTTTCTTACCCTTAGAGTTTTTAAAGGTGTTTGCACACTCAGCTATAATGTGCCTGAATACTTCACACTCATGGTATTGTACTCGTTTCTAAGTCTTTTCCACATATGATGCAGGGAATTGCTTAGAGTTTCTAGGAAGCTTTTTCTTTTCAGGTGGTTGATTTTTCGAGCTTTTTCCTTTTAGGTTGTTTTTCAAGAATTTTTTAAACCGTTTAGCGAGCATGGCCATCTACACATCATCTTCACTTTCTATTTCCACCTCTTGGACTTTAAGTGCAATCTCTGAGTCATTTTCTTTCTTTCTCCTATAAGATTTAGTTCATAAGTCATCAATGATCCCACCAATTTTTCTACTTTCATACTTTCCACATCCTTACTTTCCTCAATTACGGTAACTTTTGAGTAAAACCTATCAGGAAGTGATCTGAGTATTTTTTTTCACTATCTTGCCTTCAAAATATTTCTTCCCCAATGTGTAAGCTGAGTTGGTGATGTCACTTTGTTTTACATAGAAGTCTTTGAATTGTTCATCTTCTCTCATGGTTAATTGTTCAAACTCAAGTGTCAGCATTTGTAGTTTAGAAGACTTTGCTGTAGTGGTTCCTTCATGGGCAACTCGTAATATGCCCCCACGCCCCTTTAGCCACCTTACAAGTAGAAACCAAACAAAATTGATTGGCATCCATAAATGAGAAAATGTTGTATAATACTTTCGAGTTCCAACTAGTACTGTTATAGTCAGTGGTCACCCACTCATCTGCTTGTTTTTTCTCTTTCTTTATCTTCTTCAGTTACAGTGGGAGTTTTATATCCATACACAATTGTGTGTCAGGCTTTCTCATATAAAGATTAGACATAAACTTACATTCTAATTTTCCAATATGAATAATTAGTACCGTCCAATATAGGGGATCTAAACATGGCACCATCCATAACTAGGTTTTAATGTGGATCTCACTTTTAAAAAGTGAACCCTCTCTAATACCAAATGTAAATATCTAAACCCAGTTAATTTAACCAATTTGTTTCAAATATGTATTACTACTGAAATATATGCTAGACAGTCAGAACTTTGAACATATAGTTCTACACATAGTTCTGACTGAAGTAACTTAAATGTTTTAAGGTTTGCAAATAATATATTTTATGATTAAATAACAAATGACACAGATATAGCGTGAAGAACTAATCCATTGTTCACAAAAATACAATAGTTTTAGTTTAGTATTTCACAAAATTAACTTAAACAATTAAAAGCAAATAAAGAACAACTCCCTCATTTTCTTATACATTTTGACTTGCTGGAGAAATGGAATCAAACCCTCTGGTCATGACTTTATCACCACTTCACTATTGTATTCGGATGCAACCACTATTTGGATTAAGATTCTCCAATATTAATTCACGCCAAGTAGCTTGATCTTTGAACAAAATTATATAAGTCACGCTAGGGTGTGTTCTCTTCGAATATGACTAAAGAACATGGGTTTGCTTTGAGATGTTGAGATGTATCTTCTGTCGCTTTGAACTCTCTAAAGTAGGTTGGAATGCTTTTCCACGTCTGTAGGTTCACTGGATGTATAAAAAATTTTCTCTCAAAGTTTGTTCGATCCTAATCAATGATCTGCGTTATCCGTTACCACCTTCTCCATTATGAGCAAGATCTTTTCCCTATATTGATTGACTTATGTTGCAATCCAAATCTTTACAATATTTTCGGTAACTTACAAACAAGGAACTCCAATCATTTTACAATTTTGAGCTTTACAAGAACTCAATATGACCAAAATTATTGAGTTTTTAAAGGACCTCAATATGACCCACACATATAAAGAATGTTGTTACAATTTGAACATTTTTCTTAATAAATGATACAAATGAAATGGTTCTAAGAGAGACTAATACTTTAATGAATTGTAATAGACAAAACTCAAGTGTTAGATGAGAAAACTTTGATGAAAATGATGATTTCAAAAGTTGATTCAATCAATCAAAAGTTTTCAAAGTAAATGTTTGATGAATTAAATAAGATGTAAGCTCAAGGATTTTTGTTTAAATATTTTTTTATTTTAATGCTCTTAAATAATGAAAAGAGTGGGGATAATTATAAAGTTCAAAAAGCAAAATTTTCAGACAGATAAGAAGAGTGACACTTGACCGCCTCATGTTCGAAAGACCAATATAACCGTTATGCAACAGAAATTCAGAACGATCAAATTTTGAACCGTTGAACATTTTCGGTTTATCGCCGTCGGTTGACCGTCAATCAACCGCATCGCCAGATTTTGTCAATTTTCATGTTTTGGCCCCGTTTGATCCGTTTCGAATGTTTTGACAATTGTAAACTTTTGAAAAGTATTTTGAAACAAGTTTTCAAGGTAAATGATGTTTTAAATATATGATCTAAGTATAAGCATCATTTTGAAAATCAATTTTACCTTTGATCAAAATAACTTTTAATGCATAAAAAGGTTTTTGGGCCTAAAACATTTATTGTTAAATATCAAAGTGTTAGTACCTTTACATATCATCTAAAAATGTCGGTTCATGATATTTACATAGCTCTTTAGGCTTTTGTCTTGAAAGATATTTTATTGAATGCTTGGAAAACTTTTACTTCAATCTTGTCCTTCTTTGTGAATCCAATATTTGTGATTATAACATTTGATATTTTGACGACTATCGGTCAATTTTTCATTATATGCCTTGAAAAACTATAATCACTTTAATTCAATTGGTTAGTAAACAACATTAATTTATTTGTAATAATCAAAACTTTAATATTACAATTAATCATAGATCAACAACAAACTTACACGTGGCAATGATGCTGAAAATATGTGGTGAAATGTGTGTAATATAATCTATAACACACTGTTACAAAATTTATTATAAAAATAAAATAAAATATCATTATAAAAAATAAAATAAAAAATTATTAAAAATAGTATTTTTTTTTTTAAGAAAAGAGATTTAAAAGTAAGTTTGAAATTAATTTTTTATTGTATTTGTGAATTGTTCTCATAATTATTGCTTTACCCTTTTATTGCAAAATAATAAAGGAAAACGTGTGAACCCACATATCAATAACAGCTATGAAATTCACATAAGATTGATTCAACTCAAGAAAGTCAAGAAATCAACGTTTAAGCTTGATTCAAAAATATTGCATCAAGGAACTAATACAATCGCCGACAATATGTTGACCCCATGATTACAAGACTAAAAAATCTCACTCGATTTTGTTTGAACGCCATAAGAAATATTTTTGATAAGTTCACAATTAGCTCGATGAAGAGCAAGAAGAAAGCAATATGCCTTTCAATTAATCTCTTAATATATTATGTTTTACAATAAATATAATGAATCATATTTATATGGACCTAGCTAGAAACAAAATTAAGCCAAAAAATAGAAAAAGATATTACAAAATAGAGTCTTAACTCAAATAGAAGATTACACGAAATTTGAAAAATTCGCCACAGGAGTTATACTATGTGGTCGCATAGTTCAAGTCTATGCGGTTGCATAGACCATTTCTGGCACTCCTTTGTAGATTCGGTAAAGGGGCATGTGACGGACAACTATGCGGCCGGCCGCATATTTGTCCCCTCCAGTTTCTCCATCATTTACTTGAATTAAGTTGCTCTACTTCGTTTCAACTTCCAGGTTCAATATGAAACTTGTTCATTTGCTAGTTGTAATCAGTGTTTTGTACACCGTAGCTTGAACAAGCAATTCCATAGCTTCCTAGACTCACTTTGCTCGCGACCTAATCATATGTCCTCCCTCAATGATTAATGAATTCTTACTCGAACTTGCCCTTGTGTCATGGATCACATCAAAAAATATTGACAGAAATAACACTAAAATGGACATATAACGGTTTTTCACAATAAATAGATTTTGTTTTAGCACAATGGCACATTTTTCTATTTTACTAGCTAGCATCCCCCTCCCAAAAAATAAAATAAAATAAAATAAAAAATTACAGGGGCAATAATTGTCATTTTAATAGTGGACCCACAAATTGTCATGTTGATGAATGAGAGTCCATAAAAGAGTGTTAAAAATCATTAATTGTCACTTCCACTGTGATTTGCTTCAAAATTTCAATAATGAAAGCTAACGTAGCTCATTTTTGAAAAGGATTTGGTCCCTCAGGTTTTATAGAAATACTGATCACGCATTGTTCCTCACGTCCAACGAACGATACAAAACAACACAATAATTTGTAAACGTAAGATGAACAATCACATACAGTATGGGAACTCGAAGTTACATTTTATCAAAATGAATTACAAGATTCTTCTCTCTCAAATTTTGTGCTCATAATTCTCCAAAAGGTGATTTCATTGGAATAAGATTACTATAACTTCGATATACTCTTTATTTATGCATACTCTTTACATCCACATTCATAATTCCATTATAAAATTAAAACAAAGTGAAAAATTAAGCTAAAAGCCAGAAATTTTTGTGACTTTTAGTAGTAATCAAATATCCTCCATATTTCTTGTTCTTCCTTCTCACTGCAATTGTCATGCAATTAGCATTTTGAATGCAGTAATCCACGACCCTATTTTTATTTATCGACCAAAATCTCTGTAATCTCCAAATTATTGAGCGTTTTCGCTGTCCCAAAACCAATAGTGAAACCTGTCTATGCTTAGCTTCTTCGACTATTATTTCTCCCTTTTCCTTGCCTTCTCGAATCGCCATCTCCACGTGCACCTAATTCATCATACCATAAATTAAATCGTGGAACTTTTTATTGAAAGAAATAAAATAAAATAAATATTAAGTCGATATATATTTTTCATAGAATGAAGAAGATAATTTACTCACCTCAGGTCTTCTTAATTGACATATATTTTTCATAGAATGAAGAAGTTCATATGCCTTTTGATTAACATCTCCATCATAATTTTCGTCTGTAAAACAAAATTCTCATCATGCATAAAAAATTTCATCGTAAAATTAAAAAAAAATTAATTGTTGTCACGATCTCCAAACTATGCCCCTCGATCGGACCACTTGGTCAGTCTCCGAGGGGTAATTTGGGAACCGTGACTAAAATTTCCCGACGTTTTTCCCGATCGAATAAATTACCTTTTTTGGTAACATGCAAGAGAATAATTGTATCCTTTGCTTGAACAGTATGAAAGAGTGCCCATTCTAGAGCATTTTTAGCTTCTGGGCTAGAGTCGACCACCACCATCACTCTATTTCCACATTCAAATTCCGAATTCGACAAATAATTATTGAAATTCAATTCATTGACTTCACTAGAAGCATCGGATTTCTCTCGACTCTCGATAAAACTTGCGTTCTTCTTATACTGCACAGATGGCGAACGGACACGAACACAAACACAAACACGGATCGCAGCTCCACTCATGCACAATCCTGGCATTCTTGTATTGATTTCAGCCAACAATCTCGATGAATTTGTGTGTCTATGAACTGGTTGGTTTTTGGGAGAGAAGAAATTTATAGTGTGCGGTTTGTGGAGGACATGTACTGGATTTGTCTACTATTTTAATCATGTTTCATTAGACATTTGATAAGATCATGGGTATCATTTTCTTCGTTATTTTTGTCTTTATTCTATATTTTTCTAATGTGGGGTTTCTTGAACGTGACTACCATAACCCTAAATGACTTGTATTTAGACTGGTTGTTGGATTAAATATTGTCCTACTAGATAAACTAAGTTTAACTTAGTCGAGTTTACCAAGTCCCTGTTTGACAATCATTACTTGAGTAAAATAGAGTTTTTAAATAGTGATTTTTTGGATTATGGAAAAGTGTTGGGCTCACGTGCATAGTATTTTATGGTGTGAATGTGGTTGGAGATGAGTACATAGAAAAAAAAAGGAATGATTTTGAAAGAATGATTGTCAAATACAGACTAAAGATGCCAATTGGTAGATGCTATAATATTATATGTCAAACCTTAACTGCATAGGTGTCGGCAGACAAAACTGTGTAAAGCATTAAATGTTTCATTGAGAAAAGTCACAATCTAGTTGACAGGCAGAATTCCACGATTCCACTTCATGACTTGCATGTATACGTACGTCTATTTTGTAGAAATTTGTTACATCCTCTTGTAGTTTTGCGTTCCCAATTTTGTTGGAGAGAAGAATGGCATTAGCCATAGGTAGCAATAGGTCCCTATTCTTATTTAATATGCACAAATAGAGATGTAAATATGGTTCGTCGATTCTAACGGCTTGTGACTCGACCCGAAAAAAGTCCGAGTCCGACCGGCACATGACTCGGTAGGACCAAGTGGAGACTCTGGCCGAGCCCCATTTTGGGGCGTCGGCTTGAGCCCAAGCTAGCTTGTGGCTCGTCACTGGCCATGTCACGGGCGAGCTCTAGTCTTAAAAAAAAGTACAGCTGCCAACAACTCATCGCTCTATGTCACGGGCCAGCTCGAGTCTTAAAAAGAATTTAAAAAAAATATAGTTGCCATCGGTCACAGCTGCCTGCATAAATGCATGCAGCTATTTTTTTAAACTTTTTTAAATTTTAACTTTATTTTTTATACATTAATATTTAATTATTATTTATAATACGTATAAATTACATAAATTTTAATTTTTTTTTAAAAAATAGATTTATAACGAATTAAAATAAAAAAAATTGAGCTGGCTCAGCTTACTAAGACTTGAGGTGAAAGTTAGCGTCGAGCCTAAATTTTTTTGTCGAACTTTTGGTCGGCTTGGATCGAGCCAAAAAAAAAAAAAAAA
>CAIGRH010119932.1:0-17462 GCA_903798295.1 Fraxinus nigra | reverse complement strand
TTTAACTTAAAATTTTATCAATTATTTTAGCTAAACCAAAATATCGGCATTTTAATTAAAAAAAAAAATATTATTTACACTAATTATATTACACGATCTAAAACCATATGAATTGTCCACATTGCCTTATATAGTTGATAGTGCAAATTTATCCTTTTAATAATTATATCTCTTCGTAGAGATAAATTTAGCCCCCTGTTTGATGGAATTAAAATCAAATTTTTAGTAATTTTTTTTATTTATAAAAATTGATTAAATGTATCGTTGAAAATTTGTGGGTCCTATTGTTAAAATTAATTTTTTACTTTTTAGATTACAATCTAGATTTTAATTCTACCAAACAAGGGCTTAATACACATAAAAATCGTTCTAAGACTATGTCTTCAAAACTTGACAAGCACAAACCAGTCGAGCTTAAAGAATTAGACCTTGTACATATTTGAGAGGCTCTAGGGATTTGATTTTTCAGTTGAACCAACAAGAAATCACTCAAGCGGTTTTTTCTGTAAACCCCTAAAGCAGTTTCTTGCACTAAAAGCATATCACACAAAAGAGAATTTACACGTTAACGACTTGATTAGAAAATGAATCTCTCATTTTGCATTATTAAGGAGTATATTAGTGCCTGCAATGGACAAATTCTTTCTTACATCATATACTGTTGCTGCGGATTAGTCGAAGTTTGAGGATCTATTTGTCAAAACAAAAAATTTTCAGGACAAAATTGCAAAAAAGTTCAAAGATTGAGGATGGTGACGTAATTTAGTTACCCTTTAAGCTTCCTCTATGGGGAGGTTACAACCAAACGTAACTTACTAATTCAATACATTACTATAAATTTTAAATTCAACTTACTATGCATTGAATATATATTACGACAACTTATAATTATAAATACAATTCGTTGCTAAATCTCTTAATTTCTCTAAGAAGTATGGGAAACTACAATATGAATTTTACTCTCATTTTTCTTTTTATATTCTTCTTCATTTTCATCTTTCATACTTCAGCTCAACAAGGTATGCGATGATCAAATTTATGTTATTTTCGCATTTTCCTTATTCTTTTAGGATTTTTAGTCTAATTTATGTTTTTTTTTTTTGTACAGATGATTTATGCAAAAATGTGAATTGTGGAAAAGGATCATGTAAAGTTTCAAGTGATTCAGTTGCAGGATTTGAGTGTGCTTGTTCACATGGCTGGGAGAGGGTTTTTCCCTTGCCATTTTCGCCTTGTGCTGTTCACCGTGAGTACACTAAATTAATTTCAAAGAATTATTTGTTAGATTTAGGTGACAGATCGATATTGATCTCAACTTCGTTTATTGAATGAGTAAAGGCAATATGCCTAGGTAACTGTTCAAGAAATCTAACTCGCGAGCCATTTGGTTGAATCCAAACACATTAAGCCACTTTTACCTTCGATTAAAAGAGGATTTTGGGGGATTGATAGATATAAGAAGGAATACAAAATAAAAATTCATTAGGCCTAGAAAAATCTTGAGCAGAGTGCTTTAGCAATTAGTGTTATTCTTGACCTTTACGGATTTTACCGCTCCACCGAAAATTTCTATTGCCCTTATTGCACTCAATTTTGCTAGTTTTTAACGCCTCTAGAGTTTACCTTGGGATTTGTCTAAGATTAACCTTGAAATTTGACTACAGACTTAAAAAGTCACCTATAAATGCTTAACGCCAAATCATTCCGTATAATACTTGCATCTTATAGCTTATTGTCGCCGTTGACACATCATTAGCCAACACTATTCTTCAAATACAATCATTGTTTCTTTTTCGAGAAAAAAAGATCACGATGGTTAGGCTTTCTACTTCCAATCGTAATTACTCCGTCAGCCTTTCAACCATTGCAAAATATCCTCCGCTAGTGTCTTCCATAAGAGTCTAGTTTGTGTCTCAATTCTACTCGAGAATCAAATGACTGTATTTTCTAGTATATAAAATAGGTGATCATATAGAGCATGTTGAAAGTTTGGCAAATATGGGTTCAATGAATTATTTGCGGGTTAATTTCAATGCGGCAATGTTGTTGTTGTGAGAGTACAGGCCGTGAACAGTATTATATGGGCTTCTCAGTGGTGGCCTGTTGGGTCCAAAATAGTCCATATTTAACTATGTTAGATGAGTTCACTGAGAAAATAAATTAATATAGAGAACTTATTTTTTTTTTTTTTCCCTTTCACAGTCAGCATTAAAAAAAATTGTAACCTATGTTGATATCGAGTTTAGGTTTTTATTATTATTTAATTTAAAATTAATCAACAACATTAGGTGGTCCATTTTATTAATAACGAAAAGAAAATAAAATTGAGATGAGGGCTAGAACTGTCCTCAAAAAACATTAGGTGGTGGTTTGTTCTATAAAGATTTTTCGCAATTATTTTTATTTATTTATTTTTTTTGATAAGAATTGAGATTGTTGTATGTACATACCATTAGCATTAATTATATGTATAAATGATAATTCATTTTTGTGTGATAGGGTCAAATGGCGTCTCCAAGGGCTCGAGGAATTACCTGGTTCTAAGTATGATCTTGTTATTTGTATCCGCTCTAGCATCAATCTAGATGGAGATGAACAACCTCGATATCTATATATAACGATTGAGAGGGTGTATACGAATTTATCAATTCCATTATTGAATGTCATTTACCCTATTTATATTATGTGGTCTAAAATCAACTTCATCCTCTTCATTAAGTTACAATATGGTCGATAATGCAAATGTCTTTTTTCGGATAATTATATATGAAATTATTACTCAGAAACCCTTTTCAAAATTAGTGTAAACTTGATCAGCGTTGACTAGTCCGGCTTGAAAACTAACGAACCGGACCTTGCACAGATTTAAGAAACTATAAGTGATTGATTTACAAGGGAACCAACAAGAAACTTCTTAAATCGATTGGTTTTTCTATGAACACAAGACCCACTTTTAAGAAATATCTAATGGTAAGTAGGGATACAAAATAATATAGAATTTGGAGGGGGATTTGGTTTGACTTTCAAGTCCTAAGATAAATACAATATTAAATCTACAAAAATTACATTTCATTCGCTAAAATCATACTCATCGACCTCATATCATATATCGAATGTAATATTTCTCTGATTCCTCGTAACTTTCAACTTACTACTTGACAGAGATTTCACACATGCATAGGATGTTGTTTTTCTAAATTTCCCACAAAGCAGTGCCATTATTGATTGATTTTCCAAGAGTTTTCAATATAAACTGAAAAATGATCCATTGGGGAATGCACTGCAACATGCATTAATTGTGTAATGCACTGCAACATGCATTACTTGTATTTATTTGACACAAGTTGAAGAAACTGTTAAAATTGTATTTATTTGACACAAGTTGAAGAAACCGTTAAAATTAAGAATCAAGAAATTTGTTTAGATCCTGTCCTGTCCATATAGATAACTGTGCTTCCAAATAAAGCAGAGATAAAACTTCCAAATTTCTTGGTGGACAAAGGCACTGTGAAAAATGCAGCATCCCAACATTTCTGCCATTTTATTGCACCTAAATCATATCTTTTTTAACTTTTCTAGTAGAAAATATCAACCACAAGGGATGCATTTTTTCAATTCAAATTGTATGTATCTTTCGTGAAATTACGAGGTTAGACCCAAATTACACTTAGAGAGGGGTAAATAGGCGATTATGCGGAATTAAAATCTAATAATTAAATAGCAACAAATCACTTTTAATTATCTTTAGATGGTTAATCAATCAATCCAATTTCCCTATATTGAATTCCCGCAGTTATATCAAAACAGTAAATAACACATAGAATGATTACGGAGAAACCCTAATTGGGTAAAAACTTCAGGCGCTGTGCTAGTCAAATGCAAAGTCAAATATCCATTATAAAGGAATTTAAACTTACAGTCCGTTAAAGACGACTACCACTACCTCTTTCTGGCCTCTTGATTGCAAATCTCACAGCCCTCCTAGATTGCGTACCCATGCACCAACTTTCGGCTGCAGTTTTCAAATCCCTATTGGATTGCGTGCTCCTGCACCAACTTCCAGCTTTCTGAATTCGTCTATCTCTAGTGGATCAACAAAAAACTCCGCATTCTTCAATAACAACTAGAACTCCAGTCTCATTCTCTTGATCTTCATAATTGTGATCGATGTTTAGGAAATAAACAGTTTCATATTTGAATTAAGTAGATTTGATGTTTTCACCGCCAAGAACAAATTGAACAATAAAAGTTGAAAGCCATGGATGAATTTGATGAAATAGTAAGTGTTCTCGCAATGTTTAACCTTAGAAAATTGTTTAGAGGCGTGCTGATATTTATACTGTAGGTTTATGATTGAACTGGTCGAATAAAAAGCCTTAAAACTTTTCGGATGACACTATCGCTCAAGCGAAGACGGGGAGACGACGAGTAACAATGTTTCTGTTTTTGCCGCTTGAGCGAAGTCAGGATGATAGTCTAGCAAAATAGCGGTGCCATTTTTTCCTTCTTTCTATCCTCGAACCCTAGACCTAATAAACTCAACTTATAATATTTGCAACCTACTCCTTGAATCTTACATCATATTAAACCCAATCATTTTTGTTCACAAACTTGCCAATTACATTTAAAAACCTAACAAGACCTAGCAAGCTTCCCCTTTGGCATTGTGTGACAAAACTACAAATCTAAAGTCAAGGTAGTAAAAATACAGACACAAAAACAACTAATACTCCTAACACCAACTGTCTTGACTGAAATGTGTTTTTCCTTTGTGTAACTTGTTTCATAAAACTGACAATTCAAATACCAGTATAAAAACACGTGAAACAGTAATATAGATAAACACAATTCAAACAGTTAATTATAAGTCATACTAGCTAAATTAAGATGTAATATCAATATAAACCAACATACAAAAAAAAACGATATTACTAAACATCAAAACTTAATCTAGCTAAAACAAAACATGTTATTTACCTCCGAATAAAAAATGCTAATGTAATCATCCATATCATAAGTATTAGAAAATCATCCTTATCATCAAAAATGTTAATTTAATCATCCACATCATAAGTATTAGAAAATCGTCATTATAATAAGTATTAGAAAACCATCATTATCATCATATGCTCATATGCTTTAACTACTTCCCATTTTTGTCACAAATGATAAGGGAACAGATAATTAAAAATGTACAACATGCAGAAGTGTAATCAATATACATAAAACTTTCCCACATATTTAGTTCAAGTAAACATGGAGTAAATTGTATAAGTGATTCTTGTGTAAAATGTCACTAATCATTTGTAAGCAGAACTTCAAATCTTAATTTTGTGAGAAAGGACATGTGAAACATCATTGTCCATAAGTGTATTCATCTACTTATGAAAATAAACCACTCTAAACACATTAGAACCTATAAAGAAAAGCTCATTTTTTTTTACATCTTTCAATATTTGAAGTTCATTATTATTTTTCACATTTTAAGTGCAAACTCTTCTCTATTAAGCCCATGTTTGGTACACATTAAATTTTTATTTTTATTTTTCTACTCATTTTCAACCACACATTCTTCAATAAAATAATATTTTTCATCACATCAATAACTTTTTTTTTTCAATCACATATTCTCCATCAATCTAATATTCTAAAATACATTTTNGGTTTCTACTTCTTCAATTTTAATAGGCTGCCACAAACACGCTACCAACAAATCTGTACACCCACCTGCACTACTAATAAGCCCATGTTTGGTGCACATTAACTTTTTCATTCACATTCTTCTACTCATTTTTAGTCACACATTCTTCAATAAAATAATATTTTTCATCACATCAATAACTTTTTTTTCTTTTTCAACCATACATTCTCTATCAATCTACTATTCCAGAATACATTCTTTCAAAATAATGTGCCTCAAACACAAACGACTAAAATGACCCATAAAGCGAGCTTTAAACCGGTTATCCTAAGTTAGTTGACCATAAGTATCAGGTTATGAGAAACTCCACACGCTTAATTATTCGAGTCAAATATGTTTCGAAAACAAATATAAGATATTGAGTTTTTTTATTACCGGAGATAAATTTGAGCTTAGGTATATTAAATAAGGTCAATTCATGTTCAAAATCACCTTACTAACATGTGATTGTCATCCCAAATATCACACATGCAGTTGAGTCCCACTAACAACATCATAGTGTGTACAGTGTAGATAGTACATGAAGGTACATATACTAAGTACTCCATAATAACCTAAGCCAGTAATAGAAATTATGTGATAGTTCATCGATTAAACCTATGCTTGATCACAACCAACAAATTCGAGTATATTATATATTATGTTTTAATAACAATTTTCCACATTTTTATTTTTCAAATTTTTTTTATTATTTTAAAGCATAAATGTACCAAGCACACAAAAATATTAAACACACTCAAAATAAAATTAAAATAATAAAAAAAAATGCATGAGTTCTCAACCTAGAAAACAAATAAACAAATATAATGCATACATAAATCAAACTTACACGATGATAAAGTACGAACATACACCAAAGTACTCACTTAAAGAGGTACACAGACACCAATAGCTTTCCTAAGATATTCAAATCGCATACCATCTAATGATTTGGTAAATAAGTTAGCTAATTTGTTCTTTGTAGAGATGTGCTCTAGACTTACAACACGATTTTCTACAAGCTCTCGAATAAAGTGATGTCGTATATCAATATGTTTGGTTCGAGAGTGTTGAACGAGTTTTTTGGAAATATTAATGGTACTAGTGTTATCACAAAACAAAGTCACAGTGCCCTATTCAACTCTATAATCACTTAACATCTACTTTATCTTAAGTAGTTGAGTGCAGCAACTTCCTGCAGCTCTATATTCGGCCTCTTCTGTGGACAATGAGATAAAATTTTATTTCTTACTCATCTAAGCTACAATATTAGTACCAACATAAAAATAGCCTCTGGAAGTATTTTTCCGATCATCGACATTTCCAGCCCAATCGACATCTGAATAGACAGCAAGGTCCAGATTAGAATCCCGAGAGTACAAGATTCCATAATCTATGGTTCCATTGACATATCTAATGATACATCTCACGGCGCTCAAGTGGGATTCCTTAGGATCAGCTTGAAATCGTGCACATACCCCAACACTAAAGGCTATGTCAGGTCTACTTGCAGTTGATAAAGTAAACTACATATCATACTCCTTTTGGTTCAACATAAGCTTCCTCTTGAAGTATTTCATTCAAAAAGACACTCTTGACATCCATTTGATATAATTTGAATCCTAAAGTGCAAGCATCTGCTAGAAGAATTCTAATGGATTCAAGTCGAGGATCGGGCAAACGTCTTATCAAAGTCAAATTCTTCAACTTGAGTGTATCTTTGGACAACTAACCTAGCCTTTTTCCTAATTATGGTACCTTGATCATCGATTTTATTATTAAATATCCACTTAATACTTATAACACTACAATCATTAGGCCTAGGGACTAAATACCATATGTTGTTTCTCACAAACTGATTTAGCTCTTCATGCATTGCATTTACCCAACATTCATCACTAAGGGAATCTTTGACTTTCTTAGGTTCAATATGAGACACATAGCTAGCTAATGTGAGGTTGTTTAGAACCCTCTTACGAAGTCTCATCCCTTCATCTAAATCCCCAATAATATTTTTCTTAGGATGGTTAGACTTAACTCTAGACGAACGTTCCTTAGGAGATTTAGTTTTATCATCAGTTGAGGACTCCTTATTGGATGTATCTAGACCTTTAGAAAAGTGTGAGGGATCAGAAATTGAAGTTTCTTTAGGTTCAATTACCGTGACAGGATCTACACTCGAGTGATCTAACTCTTCCCAATCTCCGCCTCACAACAAGCATCATCTATCACGACATTGATGGACTCCATCACAACCCAAGTACGCGAATTGTATACTCGATAGGTTCGACTATTTCTAGAGTATCTTAGGAAAATTTCCTCATCACTTTTAGAGTCAAACTTGCCCAGATTTTCTCTATCTTTTAGAATATAGCACTTCCTGTCAAACACACGGAAGTACTTGACAGTAGGCCTTTTACCATTCCAAATCTCATATGGTGTCTCATCAGTTTTAGGTCTAAGGTAAATCTTGTTCACTGTGTAACATGCAGTGTTGATGGCTTCATCCTATAAATGCATAGCTAGTCCCTTATCATAAAGCATGAATCTAGCCATTTCTGGAAGCACACGATTTTTCCTTACGACTACTCCATTTTATTGTGGAGTAATCGACGAGGAAAACTCATGTTGGATTCCCTCATCCAAGCAGAAGTTCTCAAGATTAGAAATTTTAAACTCTTTTTCATGATCACTACAAATTCTAGTTATTGTTGAGTCTTTCTCATTTCTAAACCTTTTGCACAATGATATGACTAGAATGAATACCCCATATTTTTTCTCAATAACTCAATCCATGTATATTGAGAGAAATCGTTGACCACAACCAAAATATAGCGTTTACCATCAAGACTCTCGGTCCTAGATGATCTTATTAAGTCCATATGAAGTAAGTCTAATAGCTTGTTTGTCAAGATTTTAGAAGTTTGTTTATGATTCACTCTAAACTGTTTACCTTGTTGACATAACGCACATAGAGTGTTTTAATTTTATCAAGCTTATGTAAACCATTAATAAGTTCTTTCTTAGCTAGCTTAGACAAACTCTTATAGTTCATATGACCAAAGTGTTGATACCACAGTTGAGTCATATCAATCTTGGCACTACTACACACATAGGTGGAATTAGGAAGACCTTCATAAAAATAGTAAAAGGTTCTTACACTTTCGAGGACAACGTTACCACTAGAATTATACACGGTACACCTTTTTTGGACAAAACTAACCTCAAAATCAGGATCACATATTTGAGTAATGCTTAACAAATTGGACTTTAAACCTTTCACATAAAGCACATCTGAGATAGCAGGTAATCCAGATATCTTAGCGGTATCTTTACCTAGGATATGTACAGTAGTCCCGTCTTCAAAAGTAACCACATTGCCATTCTAATCATCAAGAGTAGAAA
The DNA here is from genome assembly GCA_903798295.1 of Fraxinus nigra. Classification (NCBI taxonomy): domain Eukaryota; kingdom Viridiplantae; phylum Streptophyta; class Magnoliopsida; order Lamiales; family Oleaceae; genus Fraxinus; species Fraxinus nigra. Next base: position 8,377 of record CAIGRH010119932.1, on the reverse strand, counting down.
ACAAGGCTTATTACCACACATGTCTAGAACATGCACTGTCAAGATACCACATAGAGTTATTTTGAGCTTTAAGTGCAACGTGGGCAACATAGCAATTCAATTGTTCGTTAGAACTAGGAAGATCATTTTTCTTATTACTTCCTTCTTAGAAGCCGAAGTAAATCTAGTTAACTGAGTTATCATTTCAATTAAGTGGCTAACTTGATTGGCGAGGAAGTTATCCTTGTTCGAGATATCCTGACTTCCATTTCTAGTATCAAGTTTATGATACCTAGATCTTGTGTGTCCCAATGCTCCACAATTTTGACATGTGGGAATAAATGTAGGTCAAAACTATGCGGCGGTTGCCCTTGGGTTCAGGATTAGTAGTATTCCTGACTTTGTTGGTGGCTGGGACAAATGTTGTCTTGGATGTACTAACAGTAGTATTGCCATTTTGAACGTATCCTAGACCGTGCCGATCTTCATCAGAGTCCTCACTATGTTCATCATTCCACCTTTTCACTTTCCTTATCAGATTCAATCTTAGTTATAGATGTGAAAGCCTTAAAGTTTTGTTCATTCTCACACCAGAGGTATCACTTACACTCGAATCTGATTCTTCATCCATCAGAGTTACTACTAATGTATTACCCTTTCCTTTATTCAATTTTTCTTAAAGTTAGGATATTCATTCTTATAGTGACCAAAATCTTGACACTCATGGCATGTAATTGACTGAGTTTTCTTACTGGAAGTCCTAGGATTATTCTTATTACGCTTATCTTTCGAAAATCTACTTAGGGCATCATTTTTCTTTTCTTGAGGTTTTCTCCTATTCCTCATCGCTTTCTGAATTTTCGTAACGAAATAAGTTATTTTGTCGTTCCTAAGGGTTTTAGTGTCAGTGGACTCACTCTCTTCTTTCATAATGGTGTTCATGACTATGGATTTAACCTTCTTCGATTGAGATATGGTGAGTTCATAGGTTTGAAGTAATCCTACAAGTTCCTCTATCTTAACAGTATCTAAGTCCTTACTTTCTTCAATAGCTATAATTTTAGGTCTAAACCTCTTAGGTAAGGATCTTAGGACTTTTCGAACTATTTTGGACTCGGGGATCTTCTTACTTGGATTGAACCTAGAGTTTATTATGTTATTAAGCTTTGCATAGAATTCATCGAACGATTTATCGTCCTTCATTCTAATTTCTTTCAAACTTAGAGGTTAACATCTACAGTTTAGAGTTCTTAATAGTTTTGGTTCCCTCATGTGTGGTCTCTAAAATATCCCAAACTTCTTTCGCACTCTCACACATCGACACTCTCCTAAACTCCTCTGTAGACACAGCCATATGAAGCCCTTTATTATTCCAGTTGCATTTATCTAAGTTTACTATGGTCGAATTAGTAATGAGAGTGGAGATTACATCATTATTAACCATAGAACTACGTGTAGCCCAACCATTCACAACACTAAGCTAGATACGCTCATCTAAGGACTTAATGAATGCTCTCATTCGAACCTTTCAGTATGCATAGCTGCTTCCGTAAAAAAAATAGAGACACGGATAGTGACTGACTCATTTAAATTAATTTATGGGCCATGAATTGAAATGTAGCTCTGATACCAATTGAAATTATGAGGTTCAACCCAAATTACACCTAGATGGGGAGAATAGGTGATTATGTAGAATTAAATTCTAATAATTAAATAGCAACAAGTCACTTTTAATTATCTCTAGATGGTTAATCAATCAATCTAATTTTCCTATTTTAAACTGCCACAGTTATATGAAAATAGTAAATAACACATAGAATGATCACGGAGAAACCCCAACTGGGTAAAAACTCCGGGCACTTTACCAATAAAAATCCACTATAAACGAATTTAAACTTACAGTCTGTTAGACACGGATACCACTAACACCTTTTGATCTCCTGATTGCAAATCCCACAACCCTTTTGGATTGTGTGCCCCTGCACCAACTCCTGGCATTTTGAATTCATCTATTTTCTGTGGATCAACGAAGAACTCCGCGTTTTCCAACAACAACTTGAACTCCAGTTACATTGCCTTGATTTTCAGAATTCTAATAGATGTTTATGAAGTAAATAGTTTGGTATTTGGATTAAATAGGTTTGATATTTTCACCATCAAGAACAAATCGAACAATGAAAGCTGAAAGTTATGGATGAATTTGATGAAGAAATATGTGTTCTATCAATGTCCGACCTCAGAAAAATCGTTCAGAGGCATGCTGGTATTTATACTGTAGGTTTAGAATTGAATATGCCGGATAAAAAACCTTAAAAATGTGAATTAAAACACTCTGGATGACACTGTCGCTCGTGCGAGAGCTTAAAGATAGGCGAGCAACATGTTGTCGCTTGAGCGAGGACATGGCGATAGGGGATCGACGATATTTTTATTTCTGCTGCTCGAGTGAGGTCAGGGCGACAGTCTAGAGAAATTACGGCGCCATTTTTTCTTTCTTTTCGTCCTCGAACCCTAGACATAATACAACTCAACTTATAATATTTGCAACCTACTCCTTGACATTTACATCATATTAAATCCAATAATTTTCTTCATAAACTTGCGAATTACATTTAAAATCCGAACAAGACCTAACATTTTGAATTAAGAATTGAATGAGTTATATTTGTCGTTCATGTACCATCGTAATATAAATGATGCAAAATCAAATTAAAGTGTGGGAGATTATTATCAATCATCTCTAAAATTGAAATGAAGCACCATCTCAATCAATCTTAAGAGGAAATAACAACATAATTTCCATCATTGTCTTTTCCAATTTACAAGTTTCAATTTCAAGTATGGCAGGGAATATCTACAAATTATTTGGGAATACAATTGTAGGTAGAGTTGATAGAACAGAATCTAAGTAAGATGACACTCTCCTATGGCACATGCGATTGGGCATATATGAGAATGTGGTATGACTGATCTTCACAAGAGGAATTGGTTAGAGTAAATTTATACAAGCTTGATTTCTGTAAGTTTTGTGTACTTTGAAAACAGTCCAGAGTATAGTTCAAGACGGAAAGCAAAAGACATAGGACATTCTTGATTATGTACATTATGATGTTTGGGGACCAGTGAGGGAGTTATCTAAAGGTAGACCCCAGTATTTCATTACTCTCATTGATGACTTCTCTAGAAGATTTTGGGTATATTTCATGAAGCACAAGTCTGAAACTTTTGCCAAGTTCAGATTGTGGAAAGCAGAAGTAGAGAACCAGACAGGGAGAAAAACTAAGTATCTTACAACAGACAATGGTACAGAGTACATGGACTCATAATTTCTAAAATTCTGCGAGGAACATGGTATTCAATGGTACTATATAGTTCACAAGACACCACATCAGAATGGTGTGGCGCAGAACAATTGTAGAATGGGCAAGATGTTTAAGGTTGAATGCAGGGCTTTCACAGAGTTTTTGGGCAGAAGCTATGAACATGGCATGTTACGTCATAAATAGATCACCACGAGTAGTGCTGGATGGGAAAGTTGCAGATGATGTTTGGACATGTAATGAAGTTGATTATTCTAGATTGAGAGTATTTGGGTGTCCAGCTTATGTGCATGTATCTAATGATCATATCCAAGCTTGATCCAAAATTAAGAAAGTGTATTTTTCTAGGCTATGTGAAAGGTGTAAAATGGTACAAGTTCTGGAATCCAGAGGCAAAGAAGATGGTGATCAGTAAGGATGCAATCTTTTGATGAAGTATTCATGCTTAAAAAACCTTAAGATGAAGAGAAGCCAGTTCAGACAAGGGCATCGGTAAGAGCCAAGTAGTGTAGGTAGAGCTAAACAATGTTGACATGGGATTAATTCTTAGGGAGTGAATGATTTTGGTTTAGAAGAGGAACAATATGTATTGCCACAGATAGACCACATTGTACTATCAGGCCACCAGTGAAGTATGAATTCGAGCATTCTATTTTTATGCACTCATTACCAGTAATAGTGATCATATAACTTTTTAGGATGCTATTGGTAGTTAGGAGAAAAATAAATGGATAGAGGCTATGATGGAGGAAATTAAGTCATTGTATAAAAATGATACATGGGACTTGGTGGAGCTTTCAAAGGAAAATAGGATGATAGGATGTAAGTGGGTGTACAGAAAGAAAAAAACAATGTCAGAAAAGGAATGAGAAAGATACAATGCTCAGTTAGTAGGTAAGTGATACTCACAGAGAAAGTGAGTAGATTATGATGCGATTTCTCTCCGGTCGTCAGACACACTTTAATCAGGATTGTCTTCGCAATAATGGCCTGTTTTGATTTGGAGAGATGTGAAGACCGCTTCCTTTCATTGTGATTTGGAGGAGCAGATTTTCATGGAGCAGCCAGAGGGGTTTTTGGAACTAGGAATAGATAATCTTATGTGTAAACTAAACAAGTCTTTATATGTGCTTAAATAGTCTCTACAACAATGGTAGAAGAAGTTCAACTCCCACATGATTCAGATTGGTTACAGTTGCTATGAGTATGATTGTTATGTTTACTACAGAGTTCTTAAGGATGGTTCATATATTTTCTTGATGTTGTATGTGGATGACATGTTAATTGCTGTTAAGAACATGAATGAGGTAGATAGATTGAAGTCTTTGTTGAGTAGTAAGTTTGACACGAAAGATTTGGGACCTACTAAGAAGATTCTTGGCATGGAGATCAACAAAGATAGAAAGGTCAGAAAATTATAGATATCTTAGAAATATTATTTAAAGAAAGTATTGGAGAGGTTTAGTATATCCGATGTAGAACCAGTGAGCACGCCATTGGCAAATCACTTCAGATTGTCTAGTAATCAGTGCCCTAAGAATGAAGAAGCAATTACAGAGATGTCAAAGGTGTCTTATACCAGTGTAATAGGATGTTTGATGTATACAATGGTGTGTACCAGACCAGATTTAGTACATGTAGTTAGTGTGGTGAGCAAGTATATGGCTAATCCTAGTAGAGAGCATCAGAGAGCGGTAAAGTGGATTTTCAGGTACTTAAAATGTACATTGGAGTTTGGGATCATGTTTGAGAGACAATATGATGATGTTTCAGTTCGGGGATATGTAGATGCAGATTATGCACGCGACTTGGATGATGGAATGTCCCATGTAAGTTATGTTTTCACACTTCGAGGTGGGCCTATATTTTGGAGATCTATGGTGCAATCACTTGTAGTATTATCTACAATTGTAGCAGAGTACATGGTAGCAATTGAGGCAGCTAAGGAATCATTGTGGCTAAGAGGGCTTGTGAATGAGCTTGGAATCAAGCAAGATGGAATAAAGTTGTGTTGTGATAATAAGAGCGCCATCTTCTTAGCAAAGAATTAGATTTATCACGCGAGAACTAAGCACATTGATGCAATATTTTACAAGATACGACATACATGTTGACAAAGCCAATCACAATGGATAGGTTCAAGCATTGCTTGAACTTGATTAACATCTCTAAGTGTTAGAGAGGATATGTCCCAACCTATTAATCCCAAATGGTGTGTTTTTCCATTGTTATGTTTGCTTCAGTGTTTTCTCCTAAAGGGTGAATATTCGTTAAGGTGGAGATTGTTGTATATGTGTCTCATATAGAGTGAAATACAAGTTTATTGGCTCAAAATAGCCGATGTCGGAGGGGAGTGGAGCACACCGAACGAAACGGAGGCACATTGTCGAATCACGTTAAATACTTGTGTTGATTTCTCTATTCTTTTTTGCTTAAAATCCAACACTTTTTTTTAGTGGAAGAAGGGCGGTACTTTCGAGATTTTATTAATATGTCCCCACTTGTGGCGAAGGAATACTGTGGTTACAACTGAAATGAAGCAAAATAATAAATAGAGAAGTACAACTTCCCTTATAGCAAAAGTAAAGTAAAACAGTAAAAAAAGAAAGTACTACATCCCTTACAATAAAAGTAAAGTAAATCAATAAAAAATGAAGTAATACTTCCTTTACAAGAAGTGCAAATGTGAACTAAAATAAAAATAAAGGCGAGATGCAAAAAATCAAACTCTAATATTGGGCAAACCATATCTATCAATCAATCTGAACGAGTGTCCTGATATTCGTGGTAAGTTGGTTGGTCCATATTCCTGTTATCTACGATGATGTCAACCCTCGATAGCAAATGCATCAGCAACTTGGTTCCCCTCTCTGAAGATGTGGGAAACTGTATTTCTGTTAAATGAAATGATATCTGCAATCTATCTGAGTATTCCTTGGATAGGCCACGGTCTTTCATCTCTGGTAATGCAGTGAATGACCAACTCTTTCTTATGTGTGTAGCGAGCCAAGCACGAGCTGGCTTGCTTCACCAAATATGGGCTCAGCTCGCCCCACCCGACCACCTTGGTCCTTGATGGGGTGAGCCGATCAGCTTTGCGAGCCACTTGTATTCATCTTTTTAACTGAAATTTGCACTTAACTCCCCGAAATATAATGATACGTAAATTTATAAGGAAATGATGAACTCAAGAAATTTCATTTCGTCAAATGAAATGTAAAGTTGCAAAAACCCTCCTCTTTAATTCGGCTTTGGAACTTGCTACAATAAGTGGATACAATTAAAATTGTACACGAATGAATATTTTGTGTATATATTTTTTTAAAAAAGAAATAAAATGTTAATATACATCGAAAAATCTAAAACATAATTTAAATTCTACATTTGCATATGAATCTAGATTGAATTTTTTAGATATTGACTTTAAAAAATTGGCTGCATTCAAGCCTCCCGAACTTTTTTGAAATCGTGGTTTATCACTTTCTAGAGTTCCTTCTTTCGAAATATTTCTTTCAATGCCATGGTTTACAATATTTTTTTTGGAGGCCATGAACTTAGTCAATTTGTTAAAATCACTATTTAAAAAGTCTTATCTCGATTCATATCTAAATATAGAATTTGTTGATCTCTCATTTTGAGTAACATATGAAATAAAGATGTAGAATAATATAAATTATACTACAATTCGACATAAATACATAAAAATAATGACGAAATAATTCAATTATCTTTGTTGTTGGTAAGAATTGTATGAATAATAAATATATGCTTCTTATTGATTTTTGAAACTTGATCCTATAACTTTTTAATATTTATGAGTGTCAAAATGTAAGACGTTAATCATGATTGTTCACAATTCATCTCTTGTATAGAACTCACATCAAATATAAGAACATTTATCCGGTCAACACTAAAAGATCTATGACACAAGGCGTTACAAAAAATCCTACTATTACATCACGAGAAGCATATATTGATGATAATGATAAATATTTTTAACTAACCACGGGGGAGCCTCCCCCATCGCTTCAGTCAACCATCGCTACTGTTGGTTTTTAAGGCATTATTAATTTCTTCCCATTTCTTTGAAGGTTCTTGTTAGGAGAAAATGGAGTTGATGGGGATGGAAAAAATGGAATCATCAGAGGTGGAAGAAATGAGGTAGCTGTTGTGGTTGCAACTCAGGCAATTTGTTCCATGGTAGGCTATGGGCAAGGGATAGAGGCTCGTTGGATTGGAAAAGATGATTTTTTTTTTGGGTCAAACCTCAATCTCACAACAATGTCAACCGTTTAATTTCCTCCACCTTCGTCCACTCCATTTTCCCTATTTCCACCAATTTCATTTCCTTCTAACAAGAACCGTTAAAGAATTGAAAATAAATAAATAAGGATAAAGAAACTCTCTTCAAAATTAACAATAGCAATGAAGGCGGTAGCGATGACGGTAGCTCTCCCACCTACCAATGGGTGGAGCTGGTGGGTTAGGAGTTAAGGTAGGGTAGTTGTGTGGATCGAGGAACATGAATAATTTTTGTTAACTCATTTTTTTTATGAAAATAGAGCTCATTTCGACTCACATTTATTAGAGGTTTGGGACTTTCAATGCAAATTTCCCTTTTTAATAAAAGCTTTTAAAAAGACCATCTTACCCTTTTAAAAATTGGTCACACAATGACTTTTGGCTAACTAAGTAATAGAGTTTTGGACGGAAACCATCCAAGAGGTCCTTCCGTAACACAAGTTTGAAAGGTTTGTGACTAGCTCTGTTAATAATCAAAGATTTTGATAAAGTCTACAAAATTTTGAAAGACTTGAAATCACGATTGCAATTATCCCTATTTATTATCACTATCTCGAGTCCGGCACTATGCAAATTCATCCGTCCCCAGGGGCGGACCCAGCACCCGGCCAGCCCCCGCGGTCGCCCGTGCTGGGTCCGCCGGGATTACCAGGTACCGTCGGGAAGAAGGCCGACGAAGTATTTTTTTTTTCTTTTGTTCTGGTCCGCCCCTGAGTCCGAGAAGAGAGGAGATGAAGAAGGAATCAGGGAAGGAAAAATTGGTTCAGAGTTGGGCC
>CAIGRH010119864.1:0-10628 GCA_903798295.1 Fraxinus nigra | reverse complement strand
TCATTTTAATGAACAATTTCCATATAAAACAAAGTCAAACGAACACTAAACTTTGATGAAAAATGATTTTCTTGGAAATATATATATATATATATATATATATTTTTACCTTTTTGGCAATGGAAACAAATTTTATAATCAATTGTAGAAAAAATTATTACTTTACTGGACAATTTTCATGTAAAATAAAGCCAACAAACACAAAAAGATCCAAAATTTTAAAATTCTTCGGATGAAAAATTATATCAATCAAACACACATAATTAATAATTTCCTAGAAAACAAGTTCTTGACAATTATTTTATCTGGAATTCATTTTCTTTTCACCCATTGTAATCAAACATACCCTAAGTATTTATTTCAAAAGAGATGAAATGAAGTCCAATGGATGCCTGACATTTGACCTCAACCTAATGGCTCATTGATCAAGTTCAATTTCGTTAATCACCGGCTACCACATGCATGGAGCCATCATAAGCTTGACCATAGGCTGAGAAGCAGAAACCCTAGGCATGTGGATGTCATAGGTCTACGCATACTAAAAAATTGACTGAATAGTGCTGATGTAGAGCTATAAATCCTTTAGACATACAATGTATCTTGTAGGGCTGGATATGGGTCGGTTCGGTTCTATTCAGAACCAAATCGATCGAAAACTTTTGAGTATTTAATAAATGGAACCGTCGAATTCAAATATAATTATGGAACCATTCGGGTTCGGTTCGGTTCGATTCGATTCTGTACCATAATTAAATTTTTTAACATTTATAGCAACACTACATAAATACAACTAAAGACATGTTAATTCGTGACTTTTACAAATTAACATAGCACAATTTAAAAATATATAAATAACAACATGTCCAATAAGATTAATTCAATGTATGTAAATACCAAAAAGTATATACTAATATTAAAACATCGGTAATCCATATCAACAATTTATTTGCTTCAAGCAGCCTAAATATTGGACCAAAGGGGAAGGATAAGGCCTAAATGTTGGAAAATCGAAATTTGAATGGCAAGGTCAAAGGGGAAGGATAATGCTCAAATGTTGAGCTAACAAAAAATTAATAATTGGACCAAAAAATTAAAATTAAAATTTGAATTCAGAAACTGGGTTGGACTGGGCTAGCTAGGCATGGACTTGGCTGGTTTGTTTAATTAATTTGCTAATTTATTTAGAAAAAATTAAAATATTTTAATTAATTCAATATAAAAAATCAAAAAATTATTTAGATTCAGTTTTTATTCGGGTCTTCGGTTCTGGGTCTAGAACCGAGAACCTACTCAAACCAATAGGTTCTCGATTCAGATACATGTTCGGGTATTTAACGTATGAAGAATCGCTCAGTTCGGTTCGATTCANAGGATAATGCTCAAATGTTGAGCTAACAAAAAATTAATAATTGGACCAAAAAATTAAAATTAAAATTTGAATTCAGAAACTGGGTTGGACTGGGCTAGCTAGGCATGGACTTGGCTGGTTTGTTTAATTAATTTGCTAATTTATTTAGAAAAAATTAAAATATTTTAATTAATTCAATATAAAAAATCAAAAAATTATTTAGATTCAGTTTTTATTCGGGTCTTCGGTTCTGGGTCTAGAACCGAGAACCTACTCAAACCAATAGGTTCTCGATTCAGATACATGTTCGGGTATTTAACGTATGAAGAATCGCTCAGTTCGGTTCGATTCAGTTTGATTTAGGTTCGGTCCGGTTGGGCTCAGTTCGAGAGTTTTGTCCAGCCCTAGTATCTTGGTCGAGGCGAGGTGACACAGAAAGATCCGAGTCAGAAAAAGTCGAGTTGTTAGATAGCTCGTTGATGACGCTGAAGTACCATGAGTTTACGGATCAACGTAAAAATGGCAAGTAATCGATGAAATTTCCTAATTGGGGCAGTTTTTGGATAAGCTTTGGTATTTTGGCCATAACTTTTGACTACGATTATCAGAATTGCGCTCATGACCCCAATTCGTAAAGCTCTTTTTGGCGCGCACGTTGTGGTAACCAAATTCGCTCGGTGCACATTGGCTTGAGGGCAAAATCCACTGTTTTCCCTTCCGAATCCCCAAATTTCGTTATTTTTTCCTTTTTTGGTAATATTTCGTTTGTCCTTTTAGAATAGATTATGAACCCGATTTGAGCCAAATTTTTGGGATATTATTTCTTTTATTTCACATTTTCTTTTGGTATGATTATTAAGAGTCTGCTATTTTTGGTAAAATTTTGATAATTACAATTTTCTAGCTATTTAACCCGACTTGTGGGTTATTTTTTATTGCATGAGTAATAAAGATTTCCCTTGTTTCTTGGTGTTTTCTCTTGTTTCTTCCCTATTAATTGTCTGTTGAAACTAGCTTGTAGAATAATTGATATTCTACCCGGCGTTATGAGGTCTATGGAAAAGGCTGTCGCAGAAGATACCAATCGTCTCTAAAATGCTCCATGGCGGGATATTATGCCTTGCCTTGGACAATATGTTTTGATCGAGGTTTTTAAAGGTATGGCCCCATGGCCTCATCGCCTCAGTGGGCACATGTAGAAGAGGTAATACCAAAACGAAGTACTAAGTTTGTATGGTCTCTTCTTAGCTTCTATTTAGTTGCATACCACTTTACGTGCCTCGTAGGTTTAGATGTAACTATAACCTCACGAGTCCATGGTTTGCTTATGAGCCATTGGTCTTTGCAAAAATGTCAATAATCATCTCGCAAGCTAATGCATTTCACGAAACGAAGAATGTTCAAAGTTTGTTAACTGGGCGAGGACTAACAAAGTCCAGGCATGAATGTTTATATAAGTTATGGAATTTGAGCGATAGACGAGGTTTGGTCACCGAGGTGATAAATCTGAAGTGAAAAAGTCTCACTTTTTTTTAGGGACGAGGCTCTTCACTAGAGGCCAAATCCACTTTTTTAGGGATGAGGATCTTCTGCATAGTCGATAAACTTGATTCGGGTTCGAAATTTGAAATGAAGAATCTAAGGTGCCTCTATTTGTGGAGTGATGGCACATTTCACGATTCTCGAAGTGATAAAGTGCGTCGAGACGTGTGCCAATCATTGAAAGGTCGCATGTTTTCACTGCACGTGAAAATTGGGGGTCGCATTTTTTCCAATGCACACACAACGGTATGAAAATGGAAATGATGGCCTAGAGCTCTTGTGATTCTAAGGCAATGTGCCTCTACGCACACATGGATGACATGACTACATCTCAACCTTCCGTTTGATTTTTAAATTAGTGCCTCATCACTCTACGACTCAGATTAAAAGATGGGTGGACTACTCTGATTGTTAATCTTTTGATCTGATGGCTATGGTTGAGACACCCTTGCCTATAAAAAGAGCGCAAGTCCCATTGCTACTAAACTCTATTTGCCTTTACAAACACTTGAAATATTTGAGTGAAAGTTGTGAGAATTTTTTGTTGAGAAGCATAACGCTGGCGAATTAATGAGATTTACCAATTAAAGTCTTTAAAGTTCATCACTTCATGAGGGTCAATTTAGGCAGGAACTCTGATTTTGCTTTTGATTTTTGTAGAAAAGCTTCTCGAGGAAGCTAGCTTAATTGGTGTTTGAAAAATGACCTTCCTCATCCGAAGAATTTTTAGAGGAAATATGAGAAAGATATTAAAAAAAAAAAAACACCCTCCTGTGGAACGACAAAATGACACTCCGAATCAAGAATTCTCCTATTCTAGAGTCAAAAAGAGGCCGTCCACCACAGAAAATGTACATTCACAATTGCACTCACAAGGAATTAAAAAAGATAGATAAATGGTTGTTATAAAAGAAGACAAAAGTTGCACATATAAAATAAACTTAAAATATATATCCAACATCATTAATGCAGTAAAAAACAAGCAGCTCTTGCCCTTTTTTTCTTTATATCATCATTCATAAAGTAAAGCCAACACACAAACAACTGAACATTCTTTGTTGAATCAAGGACAGCTCCCAGACAAAGGAGGTGAATTTTCTCAATCTTGCAGACATCACTTTCTTTATTTTCTAGACCTTTTAATTCATAAGAATCCATGGATACTGCTCAATGGGCTCAGGTGAGTGGTTTTAACAGTCAATAAATCTTAGAATTTAGTTTTTCTTGATTTTTGTTTTACCTGATTAATTTCTTCCAGATTGTATAAGCAACTAGATAGGGTTTGGTTTTATGTACGTGAAAATCTCACCACAATTCAATTTTCTCCTTTTATATTCTTCTTTTGCCTTTTTTTAGCCTTTTCTTTTCAAACTAAGTTCTAACCAGTTCTTTAGTACATGAAAGCACTGCACATATTTTCTTAATTTCCCTTTTTTGCATGTGTGATAATCGTTAACCGATAAAGGATTAGGAAAAATGTATTATTTGTTATTTTTCAAAGTGAAATTAAAGCTACATACCTATTTCTTTTTTTCTTTTTTTTTTTTAATGTATGCTAGTTAGCTATCAGTTTATCTAGTAATCGATCCCAACCAGCTGTTACCGATCATCCTTTTGCAAATAATATATGTGCATATTTGGTAGAAAGAAGTTAAAATCTTATTAATGTTGAATCGTGTTTAGGAAATTGGAGCGGCAAAATCAATGACAGAGATAACTCCAAATACGTTCCCAAATGAAAGAAAGGTGAAGCCACAAAAGGACCACCCCCTTAATTGTCCAAGGTGTCATTCAACCAACACAAAATTCTGCTATTACAACAATCACAGTCTTACTCAACCAAGATACTTCTGCAAGACCTGTAGAAGGTACTGGACTGAAGGTGGTACACTAAGAAATGTTCCAGTTGGGGGTGGTTCAAGAAAGAGCAGAAAATCCACTTCTTCCTTATTGTCAACACCCCATAAAATTCCTGATCTGAACCCTAGTTCAAGCATTTCACAGTTTACCTCTCAAAATGATGGACAAGATCTCAGCCTTGCTTATCATGGTATCCCACAGTTTCTTGAATTTCCTAAAATTGAGAATAGCAACACCGTTAATTCTTTATCTTCTTCCTCCACTCCGTCTACTCCACTTTCTGCCTTAGATTTGCTGAGGACTGGAATTGCTTCAAAGGGTTTTATCCCTACTCCAGCTCAGGAAAGAAATGCGGTTTTCGCATCTGGATTTCCATTCCAAGAATCCAAGCCAGCCATTGATTTTTCCTTTGACAGGCTTGGGATTAATATGTATGGCGATTCCAATAAAGGAGACAACGAAAATGGTGGAAAATCAGTGTTTCCTTTTGGAGCAATGAGACAACATATGAGCAATAAAATAGATCAGAGTAAAGGGCAGGAGAATCCAAATGGATACTGGAATGGAATGTTTGGGGGAGGATCTTCTTGGTAAAAAGAAGAGATGTACAAGAAGCACAAGAACTTGCACCCTTTTCCTCTTCATTTTATTTTTGTTCGTTCTCATTGTTTCTTAGTTGTTCGAAGCTGTGTAGAACTAACATAGTACTACAAGATTGATATGGTCTCTTTCTTATTTACTTCATTAAAGTAAGCTATTTGTAGAAAAAACTAGTTGTGACTTGAACTCGTATGTTTGATCTACATATGCATCACATGATAGTAACAAACTTAGCGTCCATTTGTGAATAAGTAGATAATACTTGTAGATCATTGGAACATATGATTAAAAGTGAAGTTTTACTGTTTATGAATGATTTATAAATTTTGCTAAACGGAGCCTTAATTAATCATCCTCTAACCATTGGTTACATGGGGTTTTGTTTAGTTATTACCCTTATAATTTATAAATATGCATGAAATGACTAATTAGGCTTCATTTGTATTTGAGGAAATGAAAGATGTGAAGAAGGACGGGAGAAATCCATTATTTATGGTAGAATGAAGGGTAGAGAAGCAAGAGGAAGGGAAATGAAATTAAAATTTGTATCTCTCTCTCTCTCTCCTCATTTTTTTTTATCTTTGCCTTAATTTGTAATTAATTATTTGCGTTCTCCTCGTGAAAGAAATATGATAATTATATCTACATAAGTACAAAGAGAAATTACCATATTTATAGAACTACGAATATGTGAAAAGGTGAAAATTTCTTGTAAACGTGCCCATCACGTATAAATTAGATTCATTTTTATTTTAAAAAATTTAAAAAATTTGGTACATGCACAATTTTTATAAAACTTGGTGACATTGAATTATTGAAACTTGAAGTTAGGTCTTTAATGACAGATGAATTAAAGAAATAATTATATGTTGGGCTAAAGATGGCAAGATGATTGCAATAAGCAAATGCAAAGATAGCCTTGGAGAATGTCAATGATGAAAGCAATGGTGATGGAATTTAAATTATAAGCAGTAATTAGCCAATTATAAGAAATATAAAAAACAAAAGTTCACCTGCTGCATCAACAAAATATCTCACCTAATTATTTCTATATATACATATATATCAACTGTCTGAACCGAAGGACCCTTAATTCTCATTCATCTCCAGTACATGTCAAATGTCATTCAAATATACAGAAAAGTTTGAAGAAGCCAATAGGAAATAATTAGAGCGGGTCCCTCCAAAACACCCTTCTTGGCTCAGAAATAGTTACCGACTTCGTCCCACTTGGTTTTTACTAATTATTTATCCCTCGCTCAAGAATGTGTGGTTAAAAAATAAAGAAAAAATTTGAATTTGAGTGTAATATTATTTTATTAAAGAATGTGTGATTGAAAAGAAGACAAAGAAAAATATATTTTAAAAAAAATGAGAATTACACAAATACTTAGTATTTTTAGGCTGACATTCTTCATCTTCTTGCGTTATCCGATAGCAATAGATCATGAAAAATGTTATGTGCCACTATACTGGTATAAGTAGTGGCGAGGTTTACCATTCACCTTGTCACTTGGACGAATTCTAAGCACCCATGCTAATAGAGTATTTATGTATTAGAGTCGACAAATATCGAAGGCTTGTATCTATTTTGGAAAAAAAAAAAAAATTGATGGGAATTAAGAGAAAAATAATATGCATCTTTTCTTCTAATAAGAATCTTGAGAGCTTAACAAAATATAATCTAACAATCATGCACGGTCAAACTTAATAAATAGATTAGAGTGGTAAATAAGTGAATAGTGCTTTTAGATCCTTTTTAAGTGTTTAATTGAAAATGAAGTTTGGCCAAAAAGGAGGCTAAGTGGGAGAGGTTGAAGATGGTCTAGGGCCTTGGGCAATGGCAGGATTGAATATATTGCACTATTCTAAAGTTGTTTGGCTTCTGTGATATTTTTCTGTTTTGGTTTATTTATCATAGGCAGTACTATCACCACATTGAAATCAACCACAAAACCAACAAATCATTTTATATTTTTTGCTTATTCTCAACTGTAGAATATCAAAACTAATGAGAATGTTGTCAACTACGTTACTGGCCCTCCAAGAACTCCATTCCCTCCTTCTTCAGTATTCATGGAGCCAAGATTCATGGCCAGGGTCTCGACCGCTACCTTGATAACATCGGTTCGTACACCAATATCAGTTGCATATCGGCTCATGCAGTACATTCCTGCTTTAAGCCACACCAACTGGACTCGGCATAAAGTAACATGAGAAAGGACGAAAGAAGGGCTGCTGATGGTGCACCGATAATAGAAGAAGCTTGTCTGCTTCTTCCTATGCCAAGCCAATAAATTGTCAGAAATCCCGTTTTGCAGTACAAAGATGGTTGTTTCCTGTGGGTCTGCTTCTGCCATGGTGCAAGTGCCTCCCCATACTTTAGCAATGAAAACGGAGTCACTCTATACTCAAAACAGAAAAGAGAAACCTTTTGAAGGAAGCAATCCAGACAGGAAAGGACTAGGATTGAGCCATAATAGAGAAGAGGTGAAGACCATAACAAACTTTTTATCTTGATATTACCAGAGTGACTCAAGAACAATCTAAATACACAGAAAGTCCTTTATCTTACGTAGATTTTGAAAATACGCTCTAATTTTGTCGGTAGAATAGTCTCATGTAGATTGTCTTGTAGGGAACTTGACCAGCTTTACCTTTCAAATCCCAACAGCCATTCTAATTAAAAGATATTCCGTAGTAACAATGCATGCGATCCTTAGTGCACATATCATCAAACTTAAAAGAAAATGATCAAATGAATCCACAACGATATCCATTTGGGCTCTAGAATTACTTGACCATACAGGGGAGAAATGAGCATGCCTTGGTGTCACGGACCGCAGCTTTACATAAGCCCTATGACCCTGTCGCGGCTGCAGTTTGCCCAATTTCGACCGCACATTGTAAATATTTTATTTCAATTGTAGAATAGTTAGAAATTAGAAAATTTTAGTATGATTCTAAAGACTTTAAACGTCTACTCCCGTCACTTGAGTTTTTGTTCAGAATGCTATTATAAGGGATATTAGTCTTTGAAACATTTTTAAACTTTCTAGTGTTCGCCCCATGTGCTAACCATTGTAATTTCCTGCTTTCGTCTATTATAATGTTCAGCTTTCAATCAATCAATGATCAAGTTTATTTCAATGCATTTCAATTTCATGTTGTAAGTTTTCTTTAAATTGTGATCAAATTTACTTTCGTCCCGACACGACCGAGAAAAGACGAAAGGTAGTCTAGCGGAGCACACTACTGCCGCACGGTGTTCTTTTCTGTGATAAGAAGAAAGGTAACCCGTGAAACTTGGAGAGCCAGAGTTATCAATAAAAAATCAGACTCAAATTCAAAATTTGTCAAATATAGGGAAGTTTATTTCCCAAATTTACCCTCAGTTATACTTTGTAAAGTGTCTAAGACAACATAATTCTCTTCTTATCTAAATTTAATCTCAGAAGTAAACTATGTGTTGGTGTCCGATCTTAAGAAGCCACCTCGGATACAATGTGGACCTACTTCAAAGTGATTAAAGAAGCTTCATTACTAGAAAGTAGAAATTCATTTACGAGAGGTGAGATCAGACCACAAGACTCACCTAGTTTGAACATGCAAAGCTGCCATTATTTGAAAAGATTTCATGAGAGAATTGGGAAAATATTCCTCAATGACATCAACACCGTCCATTGCCACCAATGAAGGATATGAAGGCGACACTCTTTAGTGCCATCATGTGCACCAATCAGGAGAAAGCAATAATTATTTAGATTGTAAGTGTTAGAATTCGGGTGTTCTTGTTTGAAATATTAAAAAATTATAATTGAAGTGTACGTCAAAGAGAATTCAAGTTTGGAATGCTATTGGAGTCATATGCCAAGTTGAAGTTCTATTTTGAAAGCCTATTGGGAATTAGAAATTGGTATTGGACTTGAAAAAGAGTTCGGGATAGAGAAAACAACTTGGAGCAAAAAAAATTATTTTTCGGCCAGATTGCTGCGCCGGGCATGCACACCGCGACGCTACTTGTTCTATTCCATTTTTCCACGTTTTCTTCTCTTATTTCGTTTTGAACTCGATTTCTTGGCATCCTACTTCATCAACAAATCTACTAAGAGAGTTTGGACGTCCCATACATGTTCACTATAAATACTAGGTTTTTCTATACAATTTTATAAGTGTGAGAAAATAGATTGCTAGAATTATAGGATCCATTGTAATTTTCTCTCTTCTCAATTATTTTTGAGTCAATAAAATCTCTTAATTCCTCTATCATATTTCTTGTTTTTATTATTCTTTTACTTGATTTAATACTTCATTACTTGCCATATAACTTCAACATCTCAATCTAGTGGTTAGTTTCATTACAAGTGGTATTAGAGTTATTCCGGTATCTTGCTTGTTTCACAACCAATGGTATCAGAGCCTAGGTTCAGCAGTTCCGCAAGAGCGTTGTGTTTGATTTGTTCGAGGTTTTTAGTTCGTGATGGCTTTCATGAAGTATGCATTCCGTTTTTGGATTGGAGCATTAGATTTTCGCTAGGCATGTTAAAATGCGTGTAGTACTCGCACAGTTGGATTTGGATGATGTGTTGCTAGGAATTGACAAGATGCCCGCAAATTTGACTGCGGATGAGAAATTACGGAAGGATAAGAAGGCAGTTTCTCACATTCATCTGCATCTCTGAAATACTATTCTTCATAACATTTTGAAGGAAGTTTCTGCAGCTGCTCTATGGTTGACGTTAAAACAATTGTGCATGACTAATAATTTGACAAACAAGTTGATCCTCAAGCAGCGTTTATACTCTTATCCAATAGCAGAAGGATGATTATTGGAGGATCATCTGACTGTATTTAAAGAAATAATCACTAATTTGGAAACTTTGGAAGTAGAGTATGATGAAGAAGATTTGAAATTGATCTTATTGTGTTCGTTGCCTGCTTCGTTTTTTTTATTTAGAGACACGATATTGTATAGTCGTGATACTTTCACCATAGAGAAGGTGTATGATACTTATATTCAAAAGAGAAGATGAAAATTTTAGTTTCTGATGCTAGATATGGAGAAGGCTTGATTGCTCATGGGGGTTCTGAAAGGGACAGATCGAAGTTAAGTTCAGTAATCAAATTTATAACTACTGCAAGAAGAATGGACACGTGAATGATTGCTACAAATTGCAGAATAAAGAAAGGTTGGCTGCAAGTCAATATGGGAAGCAATCAGATACTTCCGGCGAAGCAAACCTTGTGGAGAACATTGATGGAGATCTCTTGACTATTT